>CANXYC010378324.1:0-11807 GCA_948193065.1 Aleurites moluccanus
TTTTTTAAAAATATAAATAATAAGTGCTTAGAAAAATCAGTCGCAATATAATTTTTTTTTTTTTTTTTTTTTTTTTTTTTTTTTTTTTTTTTTTAATCTCATCAATCGATCAGTGCCAGGTTTTATCTCAGATATATATACTTTCTCTCAATCTTTTGCATTCAAATTTTAACTCATGTTTTATTAATTCTATCTGAAATATTTGAAGCGGAGAAAATTAAATTTATTAGATCTATAATAACTATTCTAAATAGATCAAATTATAGTTTATGAGTTCAACAAATGAAATTTCTTTTATAAATCGTAAATTGTGGTGTGTAATTCTTGGAAATATTACTAAAATTGTTAGAAAACCATATAAAATTAATATTAAATATGATGAAAAATTAAAAGATTGGGATAGTAAAAATAAAAAAATCATAATTTGGTTTACTAATACCTCCATTTTTGTTATTCATATTCAATTTGTTGAATTTGACACTATAAAAATTCTTTGAAATGTTTTAGAAAATAGCTACAAAACTACTGACCTAGCTAGTTACTATTAATTGCTTACTACTCTTAATAATATTAAGCAAGATTCAGGTCAATCTTTCAATGAGTTTTTTACTGTTATACAACATAATTGGAATCAATTGGCTCAGGCCAATATCAGCCCTAAACATCTTCATTTAATTCAGATTTTTATGGCTCTTCGACTTGAGTATGAATCAGTTTATATTATTCTATTACATCGATATCCTCTACTTACATTTGAGACTCTTGTTAAGGAATTATTTTTGAAGAAACTCGTCTTAATTTAAATAAATCATAATCTATAGATGTTGTCTTGGCTAATACTCACTCAACTCCAAAACACTTGGGTCCATCATTTTGTAAGAATGGCAATAAACATGGTCATGTGTTTTCTGACTGTCTTACTATTGAGTGTAGAATTGCCATGAGCCAGGTCATATTGTCCTATTCGACCATCCAAGCCTCGGGGGACATCTTCTAAATCTCGGTATGGCTCCAAATTTGGTACTTCTTTAGTCGTTGTTGCTACCTCTTAGGGACCTTCTTCACTTTTATAAGTGCACTTGAAAATCTACTTAAACAGGTTATCTCCTCTAATGCCTCTACTGCCATGTTTGTCACATCAGATACTTCTTGGCTTTTAGATTATGTTTGTTGCAATCATATAACTCCAAATTCTTCCTTGTTTTCAATAAAATATCTAATTCTTTTCTTCCTTCTGTTCATACTGCTGATGGTAGTTCTATGACTATTACTCATATTGGATGTGCAAAAACCTCACATGTTTAACTTCCTGACACTTATGTTGTTCCTAATCTAACCTTAAATCTTGTTTCTGTTGGTCAATTGTGTGAACTTGGTCTTCTTATTTCTTTCTCTTATTTTGGTTGTCAAGTACAGGATCCGTAGATAGGATAGATTCTTCAGACGGGGTGCAACGTGGGAAGATTATTTGAACTCACCTCTCTTTATATATCAGTGTCAAAGAATATCTCTGTTGTTACTTCTATGTCTCCACTTTATTAGTGGCATTTCCATTTGAGTCATACATCTACTACCAAACTTCAGTCTTTAGTGTTTAGTGGATCATTAAGAATTTCAAAATTTGACTCGTTTGATTATTTACATTATCATCTTGCAAAACAACCCGCTTTATCTTTTGATATTAGTAATTCCATTTGTGATAAATCTTTTGATTTGATACACTCAGATATTTGAGATCTTGCTCCTCATTCTACAATTAATGGTTATAGTTATTTTATTTTATTTATAGATGATTATTCTAGATTTGTTTGGATCTATTTTTTAAAACAGAGGTATGAGTTGTCTCAAGTATACATTAATTTTGATACTATAATTCACACTCAGTTTTCTTGTCCTATTAAAATTCTTCGCACATATAATGCTATGGAATATCAAAACTTTGTTCTTCTCAAATTTCTTACTCAGCAGGGTACTCTTGTTCAACACTCTTGTCCACATACTTCTCAACAGAGTGGTAAGGCTGAGCGAAAATATCGTCACATTCTTGACTTTGTTCGTACTCAACTTCTTTATGCTTTTTGTCCTAAAATTTTTTAGGAAGAAGTTGCCTTAACTACTGTGTAAACCATAAATCGGCTCTCAACTCTTATTCTTAATAATGTTGTCTCTTTTACTCGTCTCTATGTTATCTCTCCTGACTATTCATCTCTCAAAGTTTTTAGGTGTGCCTGTTTTGTTATTCTAAATCCTCATGAGCATAATAAACTTGAACCTTGTGCTCGTTTATGTTATTTTCTTAGGTATGGAGTAGAACACAAAGGTTTTTGATGTTGGGACCGTATCTCTCAATGTTTGCGTATATCTAGACGTGTTACTATGTTTTCCACATTGTCCAAATTTCATATTTCTCATTCTATTTCAACATTATTTTTTACTAATTCCTCGATTGAGTTGTTTCCTAGTTATGATCCAGCTACCTCTGTCGAGCCTGATAATATTCTTGCTCCAACACCTTTTCATGATGATGTTCCGCCTACATGTCCTATTCCTCCTCTTGTTCATCATTATACTAGGGTAAGAGAAACTCCTCGCTACCTTTAAGATTATGATTTCTTTGTATGAACCTTATTCTTATCGTGAAGCTAGTTCTAACCCTCTCTGGCAGCAAGCTATGAATGAGGAAATACAAGCTTTAGAGAAAACTCATATTTGGGATTTAGTTGATCTCCCTCCAAATAAGACTTATATTGACTGTAAATGGGTCTATAAGATTAAGACTCATTCTGATGGATCTGTTGAACGGTATAAGGCATCTAATTGCTAAAGGGTATACTCAGGAATATAGCATTGACTATGAAGAGACTTTTGCTTCTATAGCATGTCTAACCTTTGTTCGCAACTTGTTAGCTATTGCAGCTACCAAATAATGGTTTGCACTATAGATGGATGTTAAAAATACTTTTCTCAATGGTGATCTTGATAAAGAGGTTTATATGCATCCATCACCTAGTTACTCTCATCCTCCACATAAAGTTTGTTGTCTTCGGCGTACTCTATATGGCCTCAAGCAAGCTCCACGTGCATGGTATGCCAAGTTTAGTACTATTATTATTCAACTTGGTTTTACTTCTAGTTCATATGATTTTGTCATATTCATACGTCATACTAGCAAAGGCTTGGTTTTGTTATTACTTTATGTATTATTAATGGTGACAATACAGTTGGTATTTCTAAGTTGCAAAATTATCTTAATCAATACTTTAAAATGAAAATTTTAAGTAATCTCAGTTACTTTCTTTGTTTAGAGGTATCTTCCATGTCTAATGGGTACTATTTGTCACAAGCTAAGTATGCATATAATTTACTTTCCCGAGTTGATCTCTTTGATAACAAGGTAGCCTCTACTCCTTTGGAATCTAACGTCAAATTCACAGCTACAGATGGTACTATTATCTCTGATCCTACGCTCTTCAGACAGTTAGTTGGTTGCTTACTTTATCTTACTGTAACTCGACCTTACATTGCCTATGTTATTCACATAGTTAGTTAGTTCATATATGCACCTTGAACTATTCATTTTGTTGTTGTTCTCCGTATTCTACGATATATTAAAGGCACTCTCTTTTATAGTCTTCATTTTTTTTCTACTTTCTCTCTTGTTCTCTCTGGATATTCTTATGCTGATTGGGCCGGAGACCCAACTGATCATCGTTCAACTACTGGTCATTATTTTTTCTGTGTGACTCTCTTATTTCTTTGCGTAGTAAGAAATAAACTGTTACATCTCATTCTAGCACTAATCAGAGTATCGAGCACTTGTTTATGCGACTTCTGAACTTCTTTGGCTGCAATGGTTACTCATAGATATGAGAATTGAGCATTCTTCCCCTACTGTTTTACACTATGATAATCGTAGTGCCATTCAAATTGCTCATAATGAGGTGTTCCATGAGCGTACTAAACATATAAAAAATGATTATCATTTTGTTCAGCAACACTTAGTTCGTGATACACTTTGGCTGCATTCAGTTGATCAGACTACCAACATCTTCACCAAAGCTCATCTCCCCTGACGATTCCAGGATCTTCTTATCAAACTCAAGTTGGTTTCTACTTTACCACCTTGAGTTTGAGGGGGGTATAAGAATATATTATCCTTGTGTTTAAATGTATTGTATTTTGTACTACAAATTGTACTACATGTACTACCTCTCTAATTTCTTTTTTTAATTAACTAGTTAATCTTGTATATAAATCTATTTGAAACTCTGTAAAATATACATCAATATATAATAAAATATCCCTTTTCTAATAATTGTGTTCCGAAAAAATTCAGGACTTTATCATTTTACCCACCTCTCTCCTTTGTTCTCTGTCTCGCCGCTCTCTTCCCTTTTGTAATTGAATCTGGGATATTACCGATTATTTTTGGCCGATGATAGCTCAAAGATTTTAAGTTTCATGCTTATAATATGATGTGGAGGAAATTAATCTAGAGTTTTTGGATCGTTTTGATAAAAGAAATCCAAACGAAGATCAAAATAATTTTATCTTTTCAGTGAGTGAATAAAAGGCCTTAATTTTTAATACAGGATGAGTTATGGGTCCATAATATATAAATAAATACTGATTTTTGAGCTTTATGTGTCACTCAATTTTCTAAATAAGGATGAGCTCATTTTAGCTTCAAAATCCTTTATTTAAAGTCTCAACGAGCCACATTTAATTTTGAATCTTATTTTTTATTTTTATAATTTATTTTTTTGATATTTTCTTTCAAGATTAGTGTTTGAAATTATATTTAAACCTCATTTTTAGTTGTTTAAAGACATATTTTAGTTAACAAAATTTTAAGAATCCTAAAATCTTTATATTTTATTTTGAATCCTTATTAGGCTCTATCATAATAGTAATCTTGTACTTTTTTTTACTATTTTCTTTCATGGTTTCTTGTTTTTTCAAGATTAGTGTTTGAAATTATATTTAAACCTCATTTTCAGTTGTTTAGAGACAGATTTTAGATAATAAAATTTCAAAAATCCTAAAATCTTTGCATTTTGCTTTGAATATTTATTACGCTCCGTCATAAAAATAATATTTGTATTTTTTTTACTGTTTTCTTTCCTGATTTCTTGTTTTTTCAAGATTAGGGTTTGAAATTATATTTAAACCTCATTTTCAGTTATTTGGAGACAAATTTTAGTTAATAAAATTTTATAAATCATAAAATTTATATATTTTGCTTTGAATGCTTATTACGCTCCGTCATAATAATAATATTTGTACTTTATTTTATTATTTTCTTTTCTGGTTTCTTATTTTCCTTCTTTTTAGTTTTATGATTTATGTAAGCCTTGTATGAGATTTTTTGTACTTTCTTTTATAGAATTTTTTGAGATTGATGTTGAAGATGATTTCATATCTATTTTGGCTTTAGTTCGGTCTACTAATGACCAAGATAATTTTTTGACAACAATCTCTTCTTGGCTCGACTTATCTAATGATCAAGTGAATTTAGTATTAACTATTTTTTTAATTATTTATGTGTGCTTTTAGTTATCAACAGAGTTTATTTGAATTTTGATTCGATTTACCTGAGACTCAAAGTTTAAATCAAACGACTCATTTTCATGATATTGCAAATGGATTTTGTGGCTTTGAATCTTCTTCACCCAATTATTGGGTAATTTATTTTATATTTAAATTTAAATTTGTCTTTTATATTTTAGTTATGTGGTATAAAGATGTATTGAAAATATGTATTTTTATTTTTATTTTTATTTATATATTATTCTCATATACTTTTCATTTAATTAATTAATTAATATAAAAATTTATATATTTATATTTTAAAAAATACCACAGGATTGCGTTCCAAGTGACGTTTTCGTTATTTGGCCACATTCTCATTATCTCACCAACTCAACTATCTGCGGTAACCACTCTTTAACTAGAGCTATTAATTAATCGTTACTTAGGTTTATATGTATACACACGCACACACAAGCTGTACCATATACCATGTATATATGGATGAAAAATTGCTTGCTATTTTATATAAATTTCCTATTTGATTTTGACTTTTCAACTATGAAGAATTTTCTTGTAAATAGTAGAGAATTCAATTGTCGGGATTTTTTTTTTCTCTCTCTCTTTCTTTTTCTTTTTCTTTTTTTTTCATTGGTTTAGGTCCAATGGTTTTGGAAGTTACTTTCATGTGAACAGGATTTTGTATTTTGATAATTTAATTTATTAATCATTCATTTTGCATTCCATAATATAAATTATACCATGTTTTGCCCACATACTCTATCATACTCGCCTTAATATAAAAGAATATTTTAAAATTAAAGGTTGCAATAATAATCTCTTGTTCTCACGGCACTAATAACCATTTGTATTGTCTAGTTTATCCATTTATTTTGCGTATTCATAGTGGAAATTTGTTAAAAAAATTTAATTAATTTTTTAATTTTTAATAATTTTATCATAACGTTTGGTTATTAATAGTTATTAAGTAATTGTTAGATAGTCAAACAGTTAATATTTACATTAATTTTAAATTGGAGTTATTTTTTAAAAATATTTTTTTAATTAATAAAATTAAATTATTCTCTAAAAATAATTTTTAAATAAAAAATAAATATTAATATATATTTTTAATGGTCATTCAACATAATAACAACTAATAATAATTTTACCAAATATCTATAATAAATAGCTATTAGATAACAATTACTATCTACCAGCTAATAACCATTACGAACAGCTAAATTAAATAGGACCATAATGTATGTTTACCTTAAGAGCTAGAATCTGTCACACCCCAACTCCAGTGGTGCGACGGTCTTAGAGTAAGGGTAGGCTTAAGGCTACCATAACCCGTAGAACTCATAAATCAAGAATCTCATCATTATTATATTAATCACAATATCATACATTATCATACAGTAATCATGTCCACACATATAATTAAATATCAATCATATATTTTCTATTATCATTTCATATCTTTCTCTTGTTTCTTAATGATCAAAAGAGACATCTCACATCACTGAGAAATAAGAGTACCCAAAGGGTAACAATCATACATCAAAGTATACTAGTATCCTCGAATGACTAACTACGGAGCTCTAGAGTATACTCTCATTACATATTGTGTCATAACACCATTAAATAAAATATACAAAATATCTCAAAAGTTATTACAATGAAGCTTCTTGGAATAAACAAGTGAAGAAGCTCGATCCTCTCTATTAGCTCCCTCACGAGCTATGCTATCAACTGAAATCCACAGAAGAGGAGTGAGCCTTCAACTCAGTAAGATATGAACATTATAATCAAATATCTGAACATCGAATCATGGTCATGAACAAATAATTATACATATAGGCATGAAAAAAATCATAAGTTTTACTTGAAGGAAACATGGTTCTCACAATAATTTTGGCTATATCAAATCATGTCGTAAATCAAATCATGGTTCATAATTGGAACATAGAATGCCCACAAAGAATGGCATTATCAAATCTCATCTGATAGAACTGATCTCATATCATAACATACGTATCGGTAGCCTTGCTACCTTAATGTGCACATATGCTTGGCCAGGCATGCGCCTAGAGGTCATGGCCCCCTCTCGGTGGAACACCGATAAAAACCCTATCGACTGGGTTCCCAAAGTGTACAATGGACCAATGAATTTACTCTCATTGGGAGAGCGTTCTATCCATGGGTTATGGGGTTTCAATCTCATAGGAAACATATTGGTCGCAAGACCATCATCATATAATATCATTCAAATCGGGATCACCAGTAAGAAACATATAGACTTGATCCAAGAAGGTTGATCAAGCCATTCACATTATACAAGTATATAATATATATACACTAGGATAATCAAATATAGGAACACTTGGTCATTTTAATTTCAAGGAACAATAAGCAAATAGGATGTTCATACTTACCTCTTATACAAATTTCTTTTAAATTCCTCTTTAGAAATCTGCTCACTTTAATTCCTCAATCAATTCGAATTTCTCCTCTTAAGAAATTCCCCAAATATATAAAATTAGGATTTCTCCAAATCAATAATATTCAACATGATTTCCTATTAATTAATTATCTTAGAGTCTCTATTCTTGATTCCCAATAACAATTTTATTTATCCTTTAAAGAAAATCTACATTTAATTTTCGGAGCTACTGTTCATGGCAGTCTCACCAAACTGATTTCTCCCACATTAATTACCATTAATGACTTCAGATTACTTGCAATAAATTCTATATACCCAATATTAATTATCCTAACCCATAGATTTAAATAAATCTAAAGAAATTAGCTTGGAAGAAAATTTACCTTATTTTCCTCAATACTGAAATTCTTGAAAAAAATCTGCTTGAATCTGACAATTTCTGCTTCCAAATATGCTAATCTAGAGTTCTATTGCATTAATTTAAGTAGTAATGCCTTAGACAAGAAATGGAAATAATCTGAGAAAAAGACTGAATTTACGAAAGAAAGAAAGAAGGGAAAAATCGTGAGATAACGTTACTAGTATTGCTGGGTTTAAATAAACTCTTCCCCAAAAATAAGCTAGCCAGCTCGCCAGTCAGCTTCGGCAAAGCTCCCTCGCCTAAGTCAGCTCGCCATTCCCACTTCGCATTCCCAGCTTGCACTTTTCAGCTCGCCAAACTTGATTCGGCAATGCCACTTCGCTATTCCAGCTCGCATATGCTACCTCGCGTATGCTGCCTCGCCAGACTCTCCTCGCGAACTCTTCCTCGCACATACCACCTCGGCAATGCTTCTTTGCCTCCTCGCTTCTTCGCGAACTGCCACCTCGCATATTCCTTCTTCGCATAATGCCACCTCGCCTTTCCTCTTCGCCAAATCCTCTTCGCCAACTTCCTCTTAGTGAATTGCCACTTCGGCAACCTCACCCCTCCACTTCGCCATTTCGCTAGCTCACAAAATGCCTCCTCTCATTTTGCTGGCTCACCACACCAAAATTTCTCTAAGTTAAAACCTTTTCTGGACATCTCAATCTTAGCCAGCTCGCAAATGAGATACGAGTGTCCAAACTTACTGATTCTTTTTGCCACTAAAAATCAACATGCAGAGGCACAACATAACAAAATTTCAAATCAAAAGGACCAACACACAGACCATAGTGAGTCTCCAAAGGTCATCCAGACTTCAACCCCAAAATCCAACCGAACAATCCTGAGGAAAATCACTCTCCACTGAGATACACTTATCCAAAAAAAATTTGAAATTTTATAGTCATCATCACAACACACAGAGGAATATTTTTCATGTTTATACCTTTAACTAACTCTGCCTCAGTCATTCTCAGTAAAACCAAACAGACACTGACTTCTTACAGAAATATTCAACCAGACCAGCCTTACTCAAATAGACATAACTCAACAATCACACAGAATTTTACCAAACCATTTTACAGAATTATAATCAAGACATAAACTCACAACTTTCATGTTTTACACTTTACCAAATCATGTCTTTAAGATCATGCAATTATCATCGCAAAATCCTGCAACTGCATTAAATAAAAAATTCCAGGAATTTTTAACATTCACATTTGAATTTAATTAATTCTCCAAGCATATAAAATTAATAAAAATTCTACAAAATGGCAGATATTATATTCTTCCCCCCTTAAATAAATTCGTCCTCGAGGACGAATTTATAAGAATCTGCCTCAACTCTGAAATAAATGGGAATATCTTTCTTACATGCTTTGCTCACTCTCCCATGTGCATTCTTCCATAGCTTGGTTTCTCCACAAAACCTTAACCATGGGTATCTCCTTGTTCCTTAGCTTCTTAACCATTCGATCTACAATTGCAATTGGGATCTCTTTATATGATAAATCCAATTGGAGATCCACTTCCGGCACTTGCAACACATGAGAAGGATCGGCAACATACCTTCGAAGCATTGATACATGGAATACCGGATGCAACTTATCCATGCTAGGAAGCAAAGCCAACTTGGAGGAAACTTCCCCAACTCTGCTCAAGATCTCAAAAGGCCCAATAAACCTTGGAGACAACTTACCTTTCTTGCCAAACCGTAGAACTCCCTTCATTAGAGAAATCTTTAAAAATACAAGATCTCCAATGGAAAACTGAAGATTCTTTCTCTTTGGATCGGCATAACTCTTTTAGCGACTGAAAGACGTCTTCAATCTCTCTCAAATCAATGGAACCTTCTCGGAAGTATACCTTATTAATTTTGGTCCTTCAATATGCTTTTCTCCAACTTCATTCCAACACAATGGAGATCTACACTTCCTTCCATACAAAGCTTCATAAGGAGACATTTGAATTGTGGAGTGGTAGTTGTTATTGTAGAAAAATTCAATCAAAGGTAAGTGAGCATCCCAAGCTCCTCCAAAGTCTAGAATGCACATCCTTAGCATGTCTTATAGAGTTTGGATGGTTCTCTCTGATTGCCCATCTGCTTATGGATGGAAAGCCGTACTGAAATCAAGCTGAGTACCCAAACATTCTTGCAATTTCTACCAAAATCTTGAGGTAAACTGAGTATCTCTATATGACATGATTGAAACTGGTACTCCATGAAGCTTAACAATTTCATCCACATAAACCTGGGCATACTGAGAAACTCCATAGGTTGTCTTAACTGGTAGGAAATGGGTCGACTTGGTCAATCTATCCACAATGACCCATATCGCGTCGTAGCCTCTTGAAGTTCTTGGCAATCCGACCACAAAATCCATGGTCACTCTTTCCCATTTCCATTCCGGCAATGACAACTCTTGGAGTAATCCAAATGATTTCTGATGCTCAAACTTGACTTGCTGACATGTTAAACACTTGGCCACATATTCAGCAACATCTTTCTTCATTCCACTCCACCAATATGAATTCTTGATATCATGATACATCTTTGTTGCACCTGGATGTACATTATACTTAGCATGATGTGCTTCCTTAAGAATTATATCTCTCAACCCATCAACTGCTGGAACACATAGCCTGCTGCCATGCCTTAACAAGCTATCAACCACATGAAATCCTGGAGCTTTTTCTGATCCCACTTCATTCTTTATCTTCACCAATTGAGGGTCTCTATCTTGATATTCTCTAATTAGCTCAATAAGAAGTGGCTTGACTTGGAAATTTGCCAAAAGCACTCCTGACTTTGACAATTCCCAACTGATTCCCATATCATGCAATCCCTGCACTTCCCTCACTGAGGACCTTCTGCTCACTTGAATATGGGATAAACTCCCCAAGGTCCTGCTTAGTGCATCTGCTACAACATTAGCTTCCCCTGGATGATATAAGATTTCACAATCATAATCCTTAAGGAATTCAACCCATCTTCTTTGCCTAAGGTTAAGATCCTTCTGCTGAAAGATATACTTCAAACTTTTATGATATGTGAAAAATCTCACACTTTTCACCATACAAGTAGTGTCTCCAGATCTTCAATGCAAACACTACCGCAGCCATCTCAAGATAGTGAGTTGGGTAGTTCATCTCATGCTTCCTCAACTGCCTCGAAGCATAAGCTATCTGTAATATCTGTCATTTTGAAGTGCATTTGTTGATTTTATTTGTTTGGAGAATTTTAAAGTTTAAATGAGAAGTTTGAAAATTTCAGAAACTTTTATTTTGAACTGCAGCAGAATTCAGTGTTGACCATTACTTGCTCTTAAAGACATAATTGAGTAAAGTGTAAAATATGAAAGTTGTTAATTTATGTCTTATCTATAATTCTGTAAAATGGTTTGGTAAAATTCTGAGTATGTG
>CANXYC010378464.1:0-11791 GCA_948193065.1 Aleurites moluccanus
ATCATCAATATATATACATATGTTCATCTCCTAGCTAACCCATACATACCCTATGGATCAGCTAGATAATGAATACCAAAATAAATATACAGAATGTCAGAATATATATACATCAGAATGTCTGAAGCAGAAATCCACAGAAGACAGAAGACGGGATTCTGCAACCTACTCCTCTCCTGAAATGGGTAAACAAATGAAATGGTGAGTATAGATGATACTCAGTGAATTTACATGTATCATAATAAATAATATGCATCAAATAAATAATGGTATCAGTCAATAGGATAACAATATACAGTATAAATGTCAAGGTACAGTAAAGCCAAAGAATATCATATAGGCTCGACAATATATGAAAAGACAGATAAAGGGATGGATAATATGAAAAGAAATCATACAATTTCCAATAATCCGTATCAGTATGGACCATGTAGGTCTCCAGTATTATATCTGTATCAATGAGCATAAGGCTAATCAGGCCCTATGGCCAGGACCATAACCCTTCCTAGCTAGGGTATCAGTAATACAATGTGCATATCGCCGACAGTATTATCCTACTACCCTGTCGGATCGGTAGCTCTGCCAAGCCATATTAGGGTCAATAACGAGAGATACCATAAGCAACAATGGCATCCAGATATCAGTCAGTCCAATAACAATCAATTCGGTATCAATCAGTATAGTAATCAATATAATCAATGGCAATGCTGTATACAATATACAATCGATGATAAAGGGTTTAGAGGAAAGACATAAAACAAAAGTTAGTTCGGTGGCGAAAAATGGTAAGTCAATTAGCATGCCAATGTCGCTGGCGACAATGACATTCACTTGGTAGGCCTATGGCATATAAACCAATAGGCTAAAGGCAAATGAACTAGGCATTTCATCAAACACTTGGTGGGCATACAATGGCAAACCAATAGGTTAGGTTTTGGTGCAAATTTGACTTGTCCAATTCAATCAACACAAAGTCACATTGGCAAATAAAGTATAGGTATCAAGAAACAAGGTTAAACATCATCAAAATAGATCAATTTGGCTAAAGAAAATCAAAGAAAAACCAAACAAATTTAAGGGTACGAATAGTAAATATGAGTTTAGCCAAATTGGGTTTTCCAAGGGTGAATTGCAATCAACAATTCAATCAATTATACATGTTATTTGATGCAATGTAAACTCACCTAAGCCTCCGAATCACTTGAACAAGCTCACTTCCTAGCCAATTCAACCGAATTCCTCCAAATAGCCTATATAGAACACTTTGATTCCAAATGCAATTCCACATCAAATAAACCATCAATTACTTATCCATTCACATCCAATTAACTAATTCTAACATCAATTAACCAATACAAACACTAAATCATAAACTCATTCCATTCAACTTCCATTTAAGCAACCTAATTAGGGATTTCCATTCAATAGCATCAATTAACACAAATTGACTTTAAACCCATCTATTTCAACCTAAATAACATCTAAATAATCAATTAAACTCAACAAAACAATTCTTTACCTCAAGTTCACTAGTTGGACGAATGCTTCAAGTTGATATTCCTTGAAATTCTTAGCTCTTTTCTACAAATTGAAGATGGAAATGGAGAAAGCTAGATGAGAACTTAACTTTTCTATCAAATTTCTAAAGATTTGGTGAAGAAATGAAGAAGAAAGATGATGAAGAAGAAAGGAAATGAAGAAGAAGAAAATGGTGGAAAAATGGCTAAGGCAAAAATATAAAGAAAATTATTTTGGACAATGACAACCAACTCCCCCAATTCTCATCCATTACACTTTGGTCCAAAATTTTCTGTAATTTATTCTGTCAATTCTGTCTGGAATTAGATATTAGAGTAGGGAATCAATAAGCTTATTTTAATTTATACTTATTTATAAAAATAGTTTCGGAGTCATTTTGTAACCCCGACCTACTAATTTTCACTATTCACCTTTAACTTCCTTAAAATTACCATTTTACCATTAGTTACTTTTTCAGTATTCCTAAATGATTTTTACTTCTTTCTTTTTACCAAAATTAAATATAAATTATGGTGATCTTTTACCCCCAGATCAACTTCAGAAATTTTTCGTTGATCGCACTTCTAATTTCTCGGCAGTGTTCCAGACACTGCCGCTTTCCTGAAAAGTTTCAAGTTCACTTTCTAACTGTGTCTCTAAAATTATTTCCCATCATTTCAAGACTTGTGAACCATATACTGATAACTAATTCATGCATGTGAGTTAGGAATTTATATGGTATTACATTCTACCCCCTACAAATAAATTCATCCTCGAATTTAAATAAAACATGCCTCAGTGCTGAAACAGGAATGGATATCTGCTCCGCATCTCCTGCTCACTCTCCCATGTGCACTCTTCCATAGACTGGTTCCTCCAAAGCATTTTGACCATTGGGATCTCTTTGTTCCATAGCTTTCTGACCTGTCGATCAATGATCTCTATTGGAAGCTTCTCATAAGACAAGTCATCACTGAGATCCACATCCTGTACCTCCAAAATGTGTGATGGATCTAATACATACTTTCGCAGCATGGATATATGGAAAACTGGATGTACGTGGCTCATACTGGGTGGAAGAGCCAATCTATAGGCCACACTACCAATCTTCTCGAGTATCTCAAATAGGCCTATAAACCTTGGTGATAGCTTATCCCTCTTCCCAAATTTGATCACACCTCTCATCGGTGAGACCTTAAGGAAGACATGATCACCAACCGCAAAATGTACATCCTTCCTCTTCGGATCAGCATAACTCTTCTACCTACTGAAGGCAGTCCTCATCCGCTCTTTGATCATAGGAACCTATTCCATCGTCTCCCTAATGAACTCTGGTCCCTCTAGCTACTTCTCTCCTGGCTCCACCCTATACTTTAGAGATATGTACTTCCTACCATATAGTGCTTCAAATGGAACCATACCAATAGAAGAGTGATAACTGTTGTTGTAGGAGAACTCTATCAGTGACAGATAATAATCCCAGTTACCTTTGAAAGCCTGTACACATAATCTGAGCATATCCTCCAAAGTCTGGAGTCTGCAGATGGAAAGCAGTATTAAACTGTAACTGGGTACCCATAGCCTCCTGAAACTTCTGCCAAAATCGAGATGTAAACTATGTACCTCTGTTGGATATGATCATTAATGGAACTCCATGAAGCCGTACAACTGTATCCACATACAATTGTGCATACTGAGCTGCCGTATAGCTGGTCTTTACCTTCAGAAAATGAGCAGACTTTGTTAACCGGTCAACAATCATCTAAATAGAATCATAACCCCTCGAAGTCCTCGGTAGATCAACAATAAAATCCATAGTCACCTATTCCCATTTTCACTCTGGCAACTCTATCTCCTGAAGTAGCCCTGATGGCTTCTGATGCTCGAACTTAACCTGCTGACAGACTAAGCATTTAGATACAAATTGAGCTACATCTCTCTTCATCCCATGCCACCAATAAACATCTCTCAGATCATGGTACATCTTGGTAATCCCTGGATATACACTGTATGCAGAATAATGAGCCTCTCTTATGATCCGATCTTGTACCTTATCAAAATTTGGTACACAAATATGCTTCCCACATCTTAATACCCCATCCTCTACTGTGAACTCTACCATCTTCCTACTCTGTACCTATCCCTTGAGCTTCAGTAGATAAGGATCCCTGTCCTAAGCCACTTTAATATCATCAATCAACAATGACTTCACCCGAAATTAGGCTATCAGAGCCTGGTTCCGATCCTGGGATCCCAACTCCAACTCTATTCCCAAATATGCCAATTTTCTTATATCTCTAATCAATGGCCTCCTGCCAATCACAATATGAGCTAAACTGCCCATCGATTTCCTACTCAAAGCATCTGCCACTATATTGGCCTTCTCTGGGTGATAAAGAATCTCACAGTCATAATAGTTCCACCCATCTACGCTGCTTAAGATTCAGATCCTTCTGCTGAAATATATACTGTAGACTCTTATAATTAGTATATATCTCTCATTTCGATCCATACAAATAGTGTCTCTAAATCTTCAAGGCAAAGATCATAGCTGCCATCTCTTAGTCATGAGTCAGATAATTTGCTTCATGCTTCTTTAACTGACGAGAAGCATAAGCAATCACCCTACCCATCTGCATTAATATATAACCCAGTCCAATCTGTGAAGCACCATAATACATAGTAAATTTCTCCCCCTCAATTGGTAATGCCAACACAGGAGCACTGGTGAGGCAATATTTCAAAGTCTGGAAGCTATGGTCACACTCATCCGTCCAGACATACTGCTCCTATTTCCTTATCAGTCCAGTCAATGGAGCTGCAATCCGGGAGAAATCCTTCACAAACTTCCTATAATATCCAGCTATACCCAGAAAACTATACACATCTGAAACACTGGTAGGCTGTGGCCGATTAGCAACCCCTTAATCTTCTGAGGATCCACCTTAATCCCATCCTTACAAATCACATGACCCAAAAAACACACTTCAGTTAGCCAGAACTGGCACTTAGATAGCTTAGCATACAACTGATGCTCTCGAAGTGTCTGCAACACAATCCTCAAATGCTCTACATGCTCCTCCTCACTCCTGGAATAAATAAGTATGTCATCAATGAATACAATGACAAACTTATCCAAATAAGACCTAAACACCTTGTTCATCAAATCCATAAAAGAAGCAGGTGCATTGGTCAATCTGAATGGCAATACTAAAAACTCATAATGTCCATAGCGGATTCTGAAAGCAGTCTTGGGCATATCACTCTGCTTAATCTTCAACTGATGATATCCAGACCTCAGATAAATCTTCAAAAAATGGCTAGCTCCCTACAGCTGATCAAATAAGTCATCTATTCGAAGCAACAAATACTTATTATTCACTGTGACTTTGTTAAGCTGTCTGTAATCTATACACATCCTCAATGAGCCATTTTTCTTTCTCACAAATAGTATCTGTGTACCCCAAGCAGAACTGCTCAGTCTGATGAACCCTCTATCTAATAGCTCCTCTAATTGTGTTTTCAATTCTTTCAGCTCAGCTGGAGTCATTATGTATGGTGGAATAAATATCGGGCCTGTGCTTGCATGCACCTCTATCTCAAACTCTATCTCCCTATCAGGGGGCAATCCTGGCAACTCATTAGAAAATACATCAGAAAACTCCTGAACAATCGGTATCTGATCCAACTGTACTGAAGATCTCTATACGTCCACTACATGTGCCAAATAGGCTGAACAACCTTTCCCAATCATCCTCCTAGCCTGGATAGCAGAAATCAGGTTAACTCGAAATTCCCGAATATCACCCTAAAACTCAAACTCAGGCTACCCCTCAGGCTGGAATCTAACTCTCTTTCGATAACAGTCTATAACTGCCCGGTGTCTCATCAACCAATCCATACCCAAAATCACATCCAACTCTAATACGGACAACTCAATCAAATCAGTATGCAAAATATGATCATCAATCTCAACAATGCAATCAGGGTAGTAATAATCAACATCAATACTGATACCCATAGGAGTGGCAATCATCAATGGCACATCTAATAATCTCCTCTCCTTATTCAATTTAGGTGCAAAATGTGGTGACACAAAAGAACGAGTAGCACCTGAATCGAATAAGGCATCAGTAATCTCATTTTGAACCAAGATAGTACCTATGACAACATTGTCTGATCTTTGGGCATCCTGAGTGTTGACTGCAAATACTCTGCCCTGGCCCCTACCAGCTGGAGCTTGACTACCGCTGGGAGCCTGTCCTCCCCTGCCTCTGCCTCTAACTATAGCCTCTCTACCCATATTCTGGCTCGCCTACACCACTGGCTGTGAAACTATGACAGATGGCTGCTGATCAGCCCTCAATGGACAAGTGTTAGCATAATGGCCCGGCTGGCCATACCTCAGATATGCACTAGTCTATCTCCAACACTCCCCTCCATGTCTCCGACCACAATACCCACAAGTAGGAATGCTGGGTGCTTGTGTAACTGCCTTCGAAGAACCCTGAGAGTAAGCAGGCACTGACTGTACTAATGGTTGTCCTCTACTCTATAATCTCCTCCTCTGACTACTGGTTGGAGATCTCTGCTCAAATCTGGGTACTGGCTCTGCCTGCCTAGGATGGGAGCTGCTTTCTCCCCTCCTAACTTGTGATCCGGGACCCCTTTTCCTCTTCTGGTCTCTGTCTTGTATTTCTCTTCCATTTGTGTAGCCTTATCAATCACTGTAGTCAAAGAAGTGAACTCTGTAGCTAACAAGACATTGTGAAGTGCAACATGCAAAGCCCTCTGAAATATACTAATCAAGTCAGCTTCTGTCGGTGCAATATGAGCAGCATACCTACTCAACCGGATAAACTTCTCCGCATACTCTTCGACAGATATGTCTCTCTGCTCAAGCTGCTCAAATATGATCAAGTTACGGGTCCTCACCCCCTCTGTAATGAACTCGTCAATTAAACCCTGTCTGAGCTCTGGCCAGGTGGGTGAGTGCTCTCCATAAAGTCTAGGCTCCATATGCCTCGAGAACCAAGTCCATACTTTACCCTTAAGCAACAGACCAACCAACTCAACAGCCCTCAACTCTGAATAAGGTAGTCTCCTCACTACCTTTTCCACCTCCTCCAAGAAGTCAACTGGATTTGTACCTCTATCTCCCCTAAACTCTGGTAAGTTTAGCTTTAGAAAGCTAAATATTGATACTCCACCCTCCTCAATCTCTCTCTAACCTCCTTGTATAGCTGGCTCCCTTTGAGCCTCCACTGGCTGCACAGGAGCCGATGCTACAAGAACTGCCTTTGGTACTACTGGTGGAGGCACTATTGTTGGCGCAGGTGGTGGAGGTATCTACCGCCTCTCCCATCTCAAATCAGCTAACTCTCTTCGTAAATCCATCATGCCCCTCATCGTCTCCTCTTTCTAGGGGTTGTTGCCCCTCTCTATATCCTCTGTAGTCTGTCAGGATCTGGACGGACCCTCTGATACTGCAATCTCTTTAACCAATGACTCATTAGAGGCAACCTTAGCCTCCCTGGTATCTTTGTCCTTGCTGTCAGACATTTCTATAATCTGTCAGAAAAAATAGTAACAGTCTCAGATAATAGCAGAAACGCAGAATTGTAACATATGACAGACAATAACAACAAAGGACGACAAAGGAAATCCTATGCTTCATGGTATACTTAATTTTACCCTATTTTGTACTTAGTCACTATTCCTCTATAATTCAGTCACTATTCATCTGTAACCTAGATTCACAGTCTGTAAACTTAGTGCTCTTATACCACCTTTGTCACGACCCGATTTCCCAGACCGCGACTGTCCTAGGACACGGGAGATGCCAATGGAGACCGACACCCGTAGAACCTAGTATCACATGCACAATCTATAAACCTCAATATATTATTCATTTTAATTAGTTACCATTCATTCTGTTATTCTGTTATATATTCTGTAATCATTCTGCAATTGGCTATAACAATCATATATCATCCCACAATATCAACACATAACTCAATATATCATCATCAATATATATACACATGTTCATCTCCTAGCTAACCCATACATACCCCATGGAGCAGCTAGATAATGAACACCAAAATATAGAAATACAGAAAATATACATCAATGACAGTAGCAGAAATCCTTGGATGATAGACGTCGGGATTCTACAGCATACTCCTCTCCTGAAATGGTTAAACAATGAAAAGATGAGTATAGATGATACTCAGTGAATCTACATGCATCATAATAAAATTATAAGTAAATAATGGAGCAATGATATCAATATAACAGATAATAGTATACAGAATCAATATCAGGGTACAATATAGCCAAGGAATAAATCATAGGCTCGGTATCATATGGAAAGATAGATTAAGGGATGGACTGTATGGAATCATACAATCTCCAGTAAACAATATGGACCATATGCAAACATATAGGTCTCTAGTAGCATATCAGTATCAGTGAGCATAAGATTGATCAGGTCTTATGTCCAGGACTATAGCCCCTCCTAGCTAGGGCATCAGTAATACAATGTGCACATCGCCGACAGTATTTACCCACTACCCTGTCGGATCGGTAGCTTTGTCAAGCCACATAAGGATCAATAGAAAGAAAAAGTATATCAATGGATACCATTATCCAACAATGGCATCCTCCATATCAATAATCTCAATATCAGTCAATTCAATTATCAATAAGAACAATGGCAATGCTATAGGCAACACACAATCAATGACAAATGTTTTGGCAATTAAGAAAGACATAGAACAAAAGTTGGTTTGGTGACTGAAAACGGTAGGCAAATTGGTATGCCAACGTCGTTGGCTACAATGGCATTCAAATGGTAGACCTATGGAATGCAAAGCAATAGGCCAAAGGAAAATGAACTAGGCATTTCATCAAACACATGGTGGGCATACAATAGCAAGCCAATAGGTTAGGTTAGGGTGCAATGTTGACTTGCCCAATTCAACCAACATCAAGCTACATTGTCAATGATGGTATAGGCATCAAAGAAACAATAATAAACAACATTAAAATGGCTCAATTTGGCTATGGAAAACAAGGCAAAAATCAAACAAAATATAGGCATATGAATAGTAAATCCCATTCGGCCAAGGATGGGTTTTTAGGGTAGGTTTCTAATCATCAATTCAATCAATTAGGCATGTTATTTGATGAATTATAGACTCACCTAATGCTTCAAATAGCCTTGGACAATCCAATTCCACCGAATTCTTCCAATTGAACCAAATAGAGCACTTATGTCAAAACTTCAATTCTACATCAAACAAACCATCAATTAATTACCTATTCACATCTAATTAACATAATCTATCATCAATTTACAAATCTAACACTAAATCATCAAACCCTTTCTTATAACTTCAATATAGCAAAACAAATTAGGCATTCCTATCAATTAGCATCAATTGATGCAATCTAACTACAAACCCATCAAATTCAACCTAAATAACATCTAATTGAACCATTAAAACTAACAAAAAATATCCTTACCTCAAGTGAAGATTCTAGCTGAATCCTTTCTCTATTCTAGCTGAATCCTTTCTCTATCTCTTTCCTTGAATTTCTTTGCTCCTTTCTACAAATTGATGATAGAAATGAAGAAAACTAGGTTAATAGTCTAGATTTCTATCAAATTTTTCTAAGGAAATTTAGGTGGAAATGAAGAAATGAGAAGAAAATGCAAAGGAAGTGGTCCAACCACTTTGGAGTGAAGAAGAAGAAGATGAAGCCATTTTGCCTAAGGTGAAATAAATAGAAAAATCCTATTGGCAAATTACAACTTAATCCCCGAACTTCCTTATATCACATTTTGGTCCAAAATCTTCTGTAATTTATTTTGTCAATTCTGTTAAGATTTAGATTTCAGTGTGGGGAGTTAATAGGCTTATTTTAATTTATACTTATTTATAAAAATATTTCTGGAGTCATTTTGTAATTTCGACAGACCCATTTCTACTATTCACCTTAAACTTTCATTTATTTACAATTTTGCCATTAGTTACTTTTTCAGTGTTCCTAAATGATTTTCACTTCTTTATTTTTACCAAAATTATACATAAATTATGGTGATCTTTTATCCCAGGTCAACTTCAGAAATTCTTCTGTTGACCGGACTGCTAATTTCTCGGCAGTGTTCCCGACACCTTCGCTTTCCGGAAAAAGTAATAAGTTCATTTTCTAACTACGTCTCTAAAATTATTTCCCATCATTTTAAGACTAATGAACCATATACTGAGAATTAATTCATGCATGAGAGTTAGGAATTTATAGGGTATTATATGATAGCCCTAAGTAATAGAAATTTGATATGCTCAGGTTCTGCATGACAGGTGGGCCCTTAGCCCTTGCTTTTTTATAGTTACAGTTGTCATATTGCAATTTTATTATTTAATGGTAAGTCAGGTTTACTACGGGTTCCGAAAGCCTTATGCTTTCCTATTCCCTAGTGCCGGTCACGTGCCCAATTGAGTCGGGTCATGACAACTATATTGTGTCGTCTAGTACTATTCTTAATGTTCACAACCAACCCAAGTATAATCCATTCTGGTGTCACAGCCTAACTTTAGACTATGACGGTCCTAGGGTACAAGTAATGCCTAAGCCACTAGTACCTCGAAGAACCTATGCTTTTTACTTTTACATTCATTACTTAACCTGCGATACATTTTAGGTGATAATTTTTTTTTAAAACATCATAACAATCATGCAGAAAAACTGACTGAGTTTCCTTTGTAACTCTGACTTAAGCTATATGCAAAACATATAAATTTGCACTCCCAATATAATATACATCCCCTTATAACCTCCATTGATCAAACACAACTCAATATGCACTTCAATATTGGTAATCTCATCTCATAGCATTTACATATCATATAAAGATCACATATCATAAATATGTACAACATATACATTATCATTTCATATTTGAGTACCATTTGATCATTTTGACATTTTACTTAAGTCAACTCAAACCTCTATACATTATATACCAAGGAACTTCTATACATAGGAGTGACCTCAAATACATACATCTGATCCAAGGCTGGAGATGGTGTAGCCAATGGATGACTGCCTCACTGAGGTCCTCAAACGTATAACCAATGAAAGGGTGAGTATAACTTTATACTCAGTGAGTCATTATATATATATGAGTATGAAATAATATTCATGATAGTCACATCTATCCATTAATGATATGTAAATAAAAATGCTGGTGATAGCATAATGAAATACATATTATGGATCATAATGCATATAATATAACAGGAGCCTGCAACATGTCATATTGTATCATTTATCATACCGTAGCTTTCCTTCCCTTCCATCACATATCCATCCAATCACACCATGGCATAGGGAATATTCTTACCCTCCCTGGCAGAGGCCATATCATATATCTGTGATCACAACCGATGGTTTATTTCTACACCATCGAAGTAGTCCTGTTATAACATATTATATGCAAATGTCTCATATGGCATAAACATATTAAACTAAGTCTTAAATAGGACTTAAATGATGATATATATCGATAATAGACCCAAAGAAAGGGTTTGGCTCAATTTCATATTTTTGCCCGTCGGAGCTCAGTTTGCGCTGCCACAACTGGCTCCCAAATTAAGGGTCCGTTTTCATTTTTTAGGCACTTTCTGGTTTGCCTTGAAATCAATATTTACATAGCAATTTCTTTATACCAATCACAAGTACATATATATAAAAGATGATTGGGCTTGGTTTCAGGTCAAAAAGCCTTCTAGAATAAATTTTATAGCAGTTCAAAGTTTGTGCCAAAATTAGGTATTTCGGTGGCACCATTTTAGATCAAATTGGCAAAATTGCCCAAATGTGGATCATTAATGGTTTTCAAGCAAAGTTATCATTTCATATGCATAAATGCATGACTTATGAATGTATAATGCATCAAACATATATATATAGACTCATCTCTATTACAAATTCCAAAATATCACTCCCAATGGCCTAGTTAGCCCGGGACTCCCCGTCCGCAGCTCTAATTTGGGACGATTCTCTTATAACAACCAAATTGGTCTTATAAGGCACATATCCACTATAAACCATATCAAAACACATATTATGCCATATTAAGGCATATTCAAACATATAAACACATAACAACATACATTACATACATATTACACATTAAGCACATCAAAGGCCCTATATTACTCTTTTAACACTTTTCATAACCTTTATGCACCAAATGCATTTC
>CANXYC010378568.1:0-23018 GCA_948193065.1 Aleurites moluccanus
TATATATATATATATATATATATAATAAGCAATTCGGCTTGATTAGACTTCAAAAAGCCTTTTAGAATAACTTTTATACAAAGTCAAAGTTTAGATCAGTTTTAGATATTTCGGCAACTCTGCTTTAGGTCATTTTAGCAAAACTGCCCAAAAGTAGATCATTAATGGTTTTCAAGCAAGGATATCATTTGATATGTATAAATGCATGACTTATGAATTAATAATGCATGATACATATATATAGGCTCGCCTCAAACAAAAACTCCAAGTTTTATCCCAACAAGCCTAGTCAACACGTGACTCGCCGTTGTTGGCCCTAGCTCGGGAAGTTTCTCCTATATTAATTAAATCACTCCGGTAAGACTTTATAACATTACAAAACATGTCATAAAAACATATCAAGTATACACAATATACCTCACTTTACACTGCTAATACTTTCTCAACCCTTTATGTACCAAACACATATCTATCAGCATAGTTAACTCACATTTCACATATTTATCACTATTATACCAAATTAATAACTCATAAACATTTTGTTCATCTTTTCATATCAAACATACACCAAATTCCAAATATGCTTTCCAAGTACTTATATAAATCAACATTTCCATATTTGAACTTATATATTTACATCATTTACATCATTAAACTATATTTAAACCTTACTTTCTCATTTGCATTAGCCTAACACATTGAACTAACAAAGTCTATATGGTTTAACCTAAATGGACTTCATTTCATTCATCCATGTTTCAACACCATTCAATCATACAACATTTATATACATAAATTACACATCATTCAAGCCTTTAAACCTATTAAACATCAAAACAAGAAACCATTACACATCATCATCATTTTTGGCCAAGATGAAAGTTCCACCAAATGGATTTGTTTCCATTAATTAACCACTAATTCATATCATACACATCAAATACAACTCATTTGAACAAAAACATCCATCAAAATCATAATTTGATTCATATTTCTTCCTATTAGGGTTTTCTTCCAACTTTTGATTTTTCTTCCAACCAAAACTCATTTTGATACTAAATAACATCAAAGAATATCTTAAGAACATAATTAAACCAAAAGAATGGTAAAATCACTTGCTTACCAAAAGTTATTCAAAAACTTCCAAGCTTTGATTCTTTACTTTTTCTTATTTTTCCTTAAAATCTAAAGCTATATTTGTATTTAGAATGATGGAATTAACATGTTTCAATCAAGAAATGAAAGAAAACATCAAGCTTTGGCAATGCACAATGGTGGCCGAAACTTGCTAATTGAGGAAAGAGAAAAGTTGTATGAAATTTGGCTAAGGAAGATGAAAGGGTGGCAAAAATCCAAGTTAAATATCAATGGTGTAATCCTATGCTTTGAATTAATGGTAGAAATTGTGAAACCTAACTTACTAACCATTCAATTCTTCATCTTTTTATCCAATGGTTTGATTTAGGTAAGCCTAAAATGATACCATAAGCTTGCATACACCATATAAGTCCATATTTCAAAGGAAAAGACTAAATTACCCTTGGTTCAAATTTGATCCTTATCCGAGCAGCTTTGCCCAAAATTATTTTCTACCGGGTTTAATTCTCCAACAATAATTCAAATGACTATTCTAGCCTTATTTTCATGTCCTAATATTCTATTTTATCATCAAATATGATGTTAATTCCATAAACAACTCAAGGGGTGTGAAATGACCATTTTGCCCCCAGTTTACCAAAAATTCATTTTTTCTCTATTTCTTCCTAACAACCTTTAAACCACTTTTATACGTATAATACTTCCTAAAACATACATATACATTCAATTCAAGCATAAACATGCAATAATACACAACTTTCAAACAAAGGAAAAATCTCCTAGGTTTACCCTTTATGGTTCAGGTTCTAAACTTTAACTGAAGTGTTACACTTATGCTCCATAATTTCTCTAATCATACACTCATTGCCACAGATCAACTATAACTTTGAACCTAAGCTCTGATACAACCTTTGTCACAACCTAAAACTAAAGATGCGATGGTCCTAGGGCATAAGAAGGCTTAAGGCCACCAAAAACCCATATAACACACTAACCTAACATGTGGCAATAACAAAACAATATCTATAGTCATCCACAAATCCAAATCATAAACATCATCAACTTGTAATATCATCATGTGATATAACCATCAAAATATAATCAACTTGTTCACTATGGATCAAAAGAAAATAAGGTCCTTTATCCAAAATGAACAAGTGATAACCTGAAAGAATATTACAATCATTCAACTATTATGCAGCTCTAAGAGGATTACATCTCAATTAATAACAAAATATATCATAAATGAATAGAATCTATACTTTCAAATAGCTTATTGGAGAAAGAAGTCAAGAAGCTCTATCTTCGATCTCTATATTGACCAATCTAAAACCTAAAAACCATAACAAAAGGAGGGTGAGCCTTTAACTCAATGAATTATGCATATGTCATACCTGAGGTTCAGAATCAGATCAGATGTTCGGAGTGCTGTCTTTATCCATATATATGACAAATAGAGTTCATATTACAAATATCAAATACATAATAAAAGGTCATTTACATATTAGAATCATAATCAGAGATAAAAAATAAAAGGTCATAAGTGCCTATAAGAAATGACACATCACAAATATATGTATATACATATATATATATATATACACATATATGTATATACATATATGTATATATATACAAATATGTGTATATATATATATATACGTATATACATATATACATATATGTACATATATATATATGTATATATATATGTGTGTCAGAATAATAGAGAAAAAAAACACGAGTCTAACGACATCCATAAATAGAACGTGAGTTCTACGATCTCCATACAAAATACATGTGTTCGCGTTAACACACGCATAGAGAAACTTTATCCCCTTTAGGAATGACTTTGATACTTTGACTCTATTAGTTGAGTCATTGGTGCACACAGTCCTATGATTTATCAGATGTTCAGAGTGCTATCTTTATCCATATATATGACAAACAAAGTTCATATTACAAATATCAAATATATAATAAAAGGTCATTTACATATCATAATCGTAATCAGAGATCGGAAATCAAAGGTCATAAGTGCCTATAAGAAATGGCGCATCACAAATATTATACATATATGTATATACATATATGTACATATATATATGTGTGTTAGAACAATGGAGAAACAAAATACGAGTCTAACGACATCTATAAATAGAACATGAGTTATACGATCTCTATACATAATACATGTATTCGTGCTAGCACACACATAGAGAAACTTTGTCCCCTCTAGAAAGGACCCTGATACATTGACTCTATCAGTAGAGTCATTGGTGCATACAATCCTATGATTTATCCCTTATAGGGAAGGCATTCTGACAATAACATCTACTCGGTTCAGAATACAATTATTTGTAACAAAGGTTCTTATCAATCATTGAACAATTCAGAATAATCGGTTTATATAATAATAATGAGTAGGTTCCAAAGAAATGGGTAACAATATCAATTTTAAATCATAGCAAAGGTAACAAGATGTATATATATTTATAACAAATATCATTGGTTTCAAAGAAATACCAACTTAACAATTGTATAGATATGCTCAGAATGAGTATTAATGAAAAAATCATATATATGTATATGAATATATACAAAACACAAATGTATAACTCACCTCCATAAAGCAACAATCCAAACCGAAGCTCAAAACCTTCTATCAAGCTCCAAATCAACTCAAAAGCACCTTAATGCTCCAAGCCTAACACATTTCAACAAATCACAAATTTAGGGTTTTCCTTACTCAACATTATCCATATCAAATTCTTGCAATTAGAAACTCTCTAAAGCTTTCTTAAATAGTTCTTAAATTTAATTTAACAATTCTCAAAGAAAATTATGATAGAATAGAAAAATTTGTACTATTTATGTTACTATTCACCATTTGCTCTAATTCTTCCAACAACCAAAATCTATGAACATAAATGCATATAACATATACCTCATAACTCATACATAACTATTCTAACAACTTATAATCTCAAATCATATCAGAAATTGAATTCTGAAGAAAATACCTCTTTCTCCTAAAATGGAGATATTTGAAGAAATTTTGACTTTGAATGATTTAATATCTTTCTCAAAGTGTTTGTCTTCCAAAATGAAGCATTAATGTGAGTATTAATGACTTAGAAATATAGATGGAACAAATTTAGGGTTTGGTGGTTGAGAAATAAGGAAGAGAGAAAAAAGAGTAAAATTTTCGGATGGATGACAAATGAACTGATATATATATTGAACTCGACTCTTCATGCCCGTGAAAGAAGAATTCACGCATTTAAAAGTTAACCTTTCATGCCCGTGAAGATGATCTTTATGCCCGTGAAAGCAATCTGATGAAATTCTAAAATTTAGAAATAAACTTTTTATATGCCCATGAACTTATGGTTCACGCCCGTAAAGACTGATTCACATCTGTGAAGATATGCTTCACGTCCATGAAAGATACGTTATGAGGCATTCTCAACTTCTCTCTAACTTAACTTAACCAAAACTCCACCAAACACAACTTAACATATAAAACTCTTTCTAAGAGCCATCTTAAACTAAACATAACACATTCTAATGGACAATATCAATAGAAAACAAAACAGAACAGAGCGGAGAATCAAATCTATCATAGCATAGAAAAATTCATTCAGATTTAACCAAACAAAATATAGAACATAAGCAATACAAATAATGGGTATTACAAGTTTAAAAATTATAATGCAATAAAACAACCTATATGTAATAATTATGGCAAACTTATAATAAAAGAGACAGGGAAAGAAAAACTCAATCAATATATAGTGAATTGAAGTTCAAAAGCCTCTCTCCCTTCCAAATATCTCAAGATCCACTGGTTTTGAGGTTCCACTATTAAGGGTTCTTAACCCAGTTCTTTATGACATAGTTTCACTAGGATTTTGCCCTTTTAAAATGTGATACCAACCAAATTTCAATCTACTCAAGAGATAGAGGTTTACATATCTCTCTAGGACTTTAAACAAACCTATTTGAATGATAGGAGATTAATTACAATATCAAGAGCTAACACAAGCTAGTTTGAAAATAAATAAATAGAATTTAAGAGCAAGTGTTTAAGGAAAATCAATAAAATAATATTTAGAATAAGAGAACTTTGATTTTGACTTGCAGGAGCTTGGTAAAGATTATTCTAACTTCAAATCTTCGTGTATTTATAGGCTTTAAGTCTTGGTGATTAAATGTGACAATTTTGGGTACATTTAATTTAAAATCTACTTCAAAAATTGCTTCCAATGGCTATAAATTTTTTCAAATCCATCTAGTGTAACAACCCAACTACAGATAGTTGTCATTATGCTTTTCTAATGGTCGTTATGCTTTTGTAATGGTCATTATATCATCCTATAATGGGCTTGACAAATCTATAATGGTCTTTAAAAGGCTCTCAGTCTGATATATGAAAATTATGCCACTTATGTGTAACGACCATAACGAGCATTATAAATGTGTAATAGGCATTCCAATTTATAACAGGCTTTAAAAACTTTGTATGAATTTTTAAATTTAAAGCCTTTTTGTTTAATGGTTGTTATGAAAGCATAACTGGTATTACAACCTACTTACAAAGAACACTTAAAAAGAACAAGTTAAATGCACAAGTCAAAATCATCAAAGGGTCAACAATATCCCCCTTTTTATGATTACAAAACCTATTCAATTAGATCATACATATTTAGGCACTTAACAAACAAAAAGAGAGCCCCCTTAATCAAATACTTGATTACTCCCCTAGAATTATATATTCACTGTAAAAAAAAAAATTAACATTTGCATCCATATCCATTCATATTCATATATCCACCTAAGTTTTAGTATCCTATTCTCCTTTTTGTTAACAATAAAAAAGATGGAGTGCAAATAAAATGATCAAATACCATATTGGAAACCAAATTAAGTCTACTATAAAGAAACCAAAATGAATAGCATCAACAAAATCAAAGGTTTGCCATAGCTCAATACAATATAACCAAAATAGTTCCAAGGCAAATGTATTAGAAACAAAGCATTCCTAACAAAAAGAATTAAGTAACATGCATAACAAAGAGCTTATTAGCATTCCTAACAAAGGGCTAACAAGCTCAAAATGTACCAAATGTGAAGAAGCGTAATCAAATGTGCAAAAAATCATAAGTCTAGTAGAAGGATTATAAGGAAGAGGTGGAGAAAATTGAAATCATTATAGTGTCGAAACATATTCCAAGATACATTGCTTGATGTTTCTCAAGAATGTCATTTTCTCAAGTATTCATTTCTTTGATTATCAAACTTCTTCTCAAACAAATCAAGCTTGGAATACAGCTTCTCAATGTCATTTTTTTTTCGATCAAAAAAGTCAGGTGTAGTATAATCTCGTCTTATTTTCTTTGGAGCTTATAGAGTGATCTTTCCTGGTTTGTCTTTTTCATCACTGCTTGACGAGTTAGCCAAAGGACCAAATTAACCTCAACTTCTAGCACCATGAAAATGTTAAGTCCAATGAAGTCTACCTTTGAAATGGTAACTTTAACTTTTTAGCAATCACTGTCACACACATACCCAAGATAAGATTTCTTTTGATTTTCAGAGCTACTTTAAAGGCTTTAATAAATGCTCTTGCAACATTAAAAGGTTGATCAAGAATAGTCCTATTCAATGCAAAAAGCACTTGCATGCTTATAAATCCATAACTATAAGTTTTTGCAAACATAAAGTAGGCTAGGAATCTATGAAAAATTCTAAAGTTGACATTTTTGAGATTTGTAACCAAACTATTGTCAGGGTCAAATTTATCTTCACCAATCATCCTTTTCCATATTAAATCCGAGTTCAATTTTCAAGAGCACAAATGGGTCTTTCAATAGGAGGGTCAACCAATTTTCTTAATTCTTTTACATATAAAACTCTAGACAATCCTTTCATAACTAAAGAAGTATCTCTTATGTGATCCATTTAAAGTGTAAAGAATAACTCATATATCGTATTCAAGTAAATATGTCTACAAAGAAACATAAATTCCAAGTTCTTAAAAAATCTCATAGATAAACTTCATATTGAATTTTTTTTAGCCCAACTTTGTCGAAGAAGAAGTAAATAATGGACATCAATATACTAATCTCTTCTTCCTTTGAATATCAAAGCGATAACTGGAATGAGATTATTCAAATTCCAAGCTAAAAACCTTGATAGAATTTTAGGATTCAACATCACTAGCAATGTAGGCTTATTTTCCTTTGTTGGCAGTAATGAAAGGTATTTAGAGTGTTTTAGGGTTTTGAAAGGTATTTGAAAAGAATTGAAAGTTCTTAAATAAAAGACATGACCAAAATTTAAGAGTGTTAGTGAAGAACTTTGAGAAGATTTGAATTTAATGTGGTAGATAAGGATAATAACTATTTACGCGACTTTTGAATTTCACAACGCAATGGGCATTCTAATATGTAACGCTCGTTACTAGAGTTAGGCCATCAAAGGCCTTATAGAGTGTAATGGCCTTGAAAATCGATTTAGTCTAAATTTGAAAAATTGTATAACAAGCGTTTTGATCTTGTCAGGGACGTTATAAGCTGATTTTAGGCTTTTTTAGCTGGAGAGTGAAGAATTTTGACCTTTGACTTGCGTAACTAATGCATATACCTATATTTCACATAATGGTAATAAATTATTACTAATTGAAGTCAAACTGACATGAATTTATAAAATTATCTCACTTAGTTCTCAATTTGTACAAAACCTTCACAATTACACATGTCAATCAAAAGCATCACCAATCATCATATTATACCAAACACAATATATTTGACCATGGATGTTGAAAGAATTATATTTGAGAGGTATAAATAATATCCAATTTTCTTCTAATGAAGTAGAAAGTTTCCTTGTCCAATGGTTTAGTTAAGATATAGGGCAATTATTGTTTGATATCCATAAATTCAATGTTAATGTGCTATTTGCCAACATGATCCTTAAGAAAATGATGTCTAATATCAATATGCTTTATATGTGAGTGATGAATTAGATTTTTGGAAAGATTAATAACACTCATATTATCACATTTTTTTTGAATAAAATTTAAAATATGTCCAAAATCTTTAGGTTAAGTTCTCATCCATAAAAGCTGAGTGTAATAACTTGCAGCTACTATATACTCAGCTTCTGTGATTGTTAGTGCAACCAAATTTAACTTTTAGAAAACCATAACACTAACATGTTGCCTAAAAATTGACAAATGCCACTAATACTTTTCTACCAAACCTTCATAATCGGTATTGGAGTAGCCATACAAATCAAATGAGGATCCTTTAGGATACCACAAGCCTAAGTTTGGTGTTTCTATAATATATCTTATGATTCAATTGACTTTAGCCAAGGGTGATTCTTTGGGATTGGATTGAAAGTGTGCACACATGCATACACTAAATAATATATCGGGTCTAGTAGCAATTAGATAAAGTAAAAAATCCTATTATACCTCTGTATAATTTTGAATCAACAGATTTACCTTTTTCATCAACTTCTAATTTGATAAAAGTGCTCATGGAGTAGGTTGAGACTTGGTGTTATTCCTTCAAATATTTTGAGGAGTTCCTTTGTATACTTGGATTGGTTGATCAATGTACCATGCTTTAGTTTCTTTATTTGAAGTCCCAAAAAGAAATTAAGCTCACCAATCATACTCATCTCAAATTCACTTTGCATAGACTTAGAGAAATTCTTGGAAAGCCATTCATTAGTAACATCGAATATAATATCATCAGCATAGATTTGAACAATTGAAATATACCTCTTAACATGCTTTATAAATAGACTTGTGTCTACTTGGAAAAACCATTATCAAGAAGAAAATTACTCAACCTCTTGTACTAAGCTTTTAGTGCTTGTTTTAAATCATATAAGACTTTTGAATATTTAAAAGCATTATTTGAGATTTTTTTTTCATTTTCAAAAACTAGGAGTTGTTCAACATATACCTCCTCTCGAATAAAATCATTCAAAAACGCACCTTTTTACATTCAATTTAAAAAGTTTAAAACTTTGTAGCATGCATAAGCAAATAACGTTCTAATTTCTTCTAATTTGACTATAGGAGCATAAATTTCATCGAAATTAATACCTTGCTCATTAAAGTATCCTTGAGCATTTAGTCTTGCTTTATTTTTTACCATAATTCTAGATTCATTAAGTTTGTTACAAAAAATCCACTTGATTCCAATCACCGAATGATCTTGTTGTCTTATAACCATTGTCCATACTTTACTCTTTTCAAATTGATCGAGCTCCTCTTGCATAGCTATGATCTAATGATCAACTTCAAGAGCATCTTTGATGTTTTTTTGCTCCACTTATGAGAGAAAGGAAACATACTCATAAGTATTATGGACTTTTGATATTGTTCTCACTGTTTGATTTGGATCACCAACGATTTGAGTATCTTTAATCTTATTCCTGACTGTAGAGTGTTATGGCTCTTGGTGTTGATGAGTATGCTCCATCATTTCATCTTTATTTTCATCTTGTTTGTCAAGGTCCATGCTTTGTTCTCCATTTTCCTTCAATGATAGGTCTCACATCATATCTTCAATTGCTTTGACATTATCATCCTTATCAATAATCTTGTAAGGAAATTCATCAAACATAATTTGAATAGATTCTTCAACTAAAAGAGTTCTTTTGCTAAAAACCCAATAAGCTTTGGAATGGAAAGAATAACCAATAAAGATAGCCTCATTAGATTTTGCATCAAATTTTCCTAGGTTATTATTACCATTGTTAAAAAAAAAAAAAAAAATTACAATCAACAGGATGAAAATAAGCAACATTAGTCGACCCTTCTATAATTCACATGGGGTATTTTTAAGGATTGGCTTAATTGTTACTCTATTAAGAATGTAGCAAGATTTACTAACCGCTTTGACCCAAAAATATTTTGGCATATCATTTTCTCAAAGCATAATTCTTGCCATTTCAATTAAAGACCTATTCTTTCTTATAATAACACCATTTTGTTAAGGAGTTCTAGTGTCACGACCCGCTTTCAGGACGCGACGGTCCTAGGATGCGAGAGATGCCAAAGGCGACCTGCACCCGTAAAACCCATCATCACATCTATACAATCACATACTATGCATATCAATCTATAACCATATATCACATAAATACTATTCATTCTGTTACTTTCTGTAAATACCATCATCATTTACACATTACCTATATTCTCCAAAATATACCATACATATATATATATACAATATGTCTATACCATCATACAATACCCATGGAGCATCTAATACACATATATAAAGATACAATGTTCAAATTAATTACACTGTCTATACAATACTGTAGAATTCCTCTGATGAACAAAAGTCAGGAATTTGCCTCTACTCTGCACCTGGAAAGGGAAACAATGAGAGGGTGAGTAATGATTACTCTGTGAATCTAATATGCATCGACCAATAACAATGGCTCAAAAATCAATAGCAATAGGCAGATATTCAATGAATAATAATCTGCTCAATCAATATCATAATACAGTAGATGACTATAGAATCAATAAACAGTATAATGAATCTGTAATCAAGTTAATGGGATCAATATATATATATCACATGAATATGATAGATAAGACAAATATAGGGCCAGAAAAATACGTAGAATATATGAAAACATATAGTTAATCTCATATCAGTAAACATAAGACTGATCAGGTCTTATGGCCAGGATTGTTAACCCTTCCCAACTAGGGTATCAGTATACAATATGCACATTGCCGACAGTATGTACCCACTATCCTGTCGGAGAGGCAGCTCTATCAAATCTCATCGAAATCAATAAGAACATGGAACAAATCAATAGATATCACTATACATTATCAATCTCATCAAGTAGCAGTATCTCATGAATTTAATCAAACGGGACTGCGATATAGCAATAGATAAGCACTATAAGAAGCAATTAACAATGATATTATGATTAGCAATTAACATTGGAAAGAATTGAAAGTTGGACAAATCAAGCCAAGAAGTTGGCTCAATTGGCATGCCAATGTCGCTGGCGATGATGGCATTCAAATAGTAGGCCTATGGATGAAATCAATGGTAGGCCTATGAATGAAATCAATGGTAGGCCTATGAATTTGAACTAGGCATTTCATCGAATACTTGGTGGACAATATTCAATAGACATTTTGGCAAGGTTTTAGTGCAACATTGAAATTGCCCCAATATCAAACAACAAGTACACAATATAGGTTAATCAATATGTATTTGGTTTCCAACAATAAATAATATACAAAGGATCAAATAGGCATAGGAAACCAAAGGAAAAACAAGGCAAACATAGGCAAAAATTCCTTAATGGCATTCGGCCAAGATGGCCTTTTCAAGGTTGATTTTCAAACTTTAATTAAACACATTTATCATGACAAATGATGCATATTAAACTCACCTAACACTTCAAATCACTTGAATAACACACTTTGCCACCAAAATCTGCAAAGAAGGCAAAAAAGGTAACTTTCCAATTCTTTGATCTCTACATCAATTCAATCACATATAAACCATCTATTAGTCTCCAATTAACATATTCTAACCTTAATTAACACATACTAATACAAAATCAAAGATTCATTCTTCACAACTTTGAGTTAAGGATTCCAAATTAGGGAAAACCTATCAAATGCATCAATTGATGCAATTAAACACCAAACCCATTCTAATTGACATCTAAAACATATGAATCAAGCATTAAACCAAGAAAAACACATCATTACCTTAGATTGAAGAAGTGACCGAAATCTTCATACCACCATATCTTGAAATTGTTTGATTTTCTAAGCTAACCAATGATAGAAATCAAAGAATCCATGGTTTAATTTAAGTTTTCTATAAGTTTTCTCTTTGATTTTTCAAGAAAAATGGATGGAGAATTTGGAGAAGAAGCTTACGGCTAAACAAGGAAGAAGAAGAAGAAAATGGCCAAAAATTTCATAAGGTATGCTTATATATTAAGTCAAACTTGACAAATTACATTTTGGTCCTTAAACTTTCCATTAATAACATTTTGGTCACATTTTCTTCTATAATTTATTCTGACAATTCTGTTAAGAATTGGATTTCAAAGTGGCAATTCAAATAGCTTATTTTTATTTATACTTTATTATAAAAATAGTTTCAGAGGTATTCCGAAACTCAGACAATTGATTTTTCACTATTCCCTCGAAGTTTCATTTATTTACAATTTTGCCATTACTTACTTTTTCAGTGTTCCTAAACATTTTTAACCTTTTTCTTTTTACCATAATTACACATATATTTATGTGATTCTTTAACTCCTGGTCTGACTCAGAAATTCTTCAGTCAACCGGACTGCTATTTCCCGGGCATTGTTATTAACACCAACGTTTTCCAAAAAAGTAACTCATATGCATTCTGACTGTGTCTCAAAAATTATTTTTCATTATTTCAGTGTTTCTAATCCAATAACTAGATATATTACTGTTCAATCATGGTAGCATTTTCTAGGGTATTACATCTAGGTGCGGAAAAATTATATGTTATACCATTCTCTTTGAAATACATTTCAAAATCATAAGTTTCAAATTCTTTTCCTTGATCACTCCTAACACTAGAAATTCTATATCTTTTTTGGGTTTTCAAACTTTTCAAAAGAGGAATGGATGCATGATATACATCATGTTTATGAGCAAGAAAAAGCACCTAAGTGAACCTAAAGTAGTCATCAACCACAACAAGACAATAATACTCTTCACCGAGGCTAGAGGATCTAGTTGGATTAAAAAGATCAGTGTGAAGAAGTTAAAGTGGTCTAGAAGTTGAAACAACATTTTTAGAATTAAAAGATCTTTTAGAGTGTTTTCCTATAGCACACGTACCAAAAATATTTTTCTTTTTGAAAATTAACTTAAAACTTCAACTAAATCTCTTTTTAAAAGTTTTGAGATTATCTTCATACTAGCATGGTCAAATCTCCTATACCATAAGGATGAATCTTTATCTTCTTATGCATATAAATAATGATTTTTATGAGATGCATTATTTAGGTCAACAACATGGATTTTTCCTTGGCGATATCCTATGGAAGCTATCTTATTGATTTTAATGTCTACAACTTCATATGTATAATATTCAAAAATAACTTTAGATCCCCTAGCACAGAATTGACTAATACTAAGCACATTATGTTTCAAGTTATCAATGAATAAGACTTTAGTTATTGATACATCATCGTTGACAATAGAGCCAATACTAACAATTTTCCCTTTTGAATTGTCTCCAAAGCTCACATTTCCATTTTTAGCTTTGAGTTTAATGAACTTGGCTTTATCTCCAATCATATGCTTATAGCATCCATTATCTAAAATCCATTTATCTTTCTTTATCACTTGGACCTACAAAACAATTAATGATTTATCCTTTCTTTGGTACCTAAATTCCTTTGAGTCTATACAAGTTAGCATATCTGAGAGCTTTTACATTCATATCAATTTGGATTGATTCTTTTGGAACCCAAACTCTCTTGATAGAGTAAAGTCTCTTATATTTAATAGGGCATCATTATATTACTTGACCATAATACTTGTAATGTTTGCATTTTACTATCCTTTTAGGATTTAATACTTTATTTTCAAAGAAAGAGTAAACTTTCTTGACTTTTTAGGCCTGTATTGTACCCTAATCCGACTTTGTCAAAAATCGCTCTTTGTTAATGTCACACCCCGACACCATCGGTGCGACGGTCCTAGGGTAAGGATAGGCATAAGACCACCATAAACCCGTAGAACCCTAATTGAACCTGCCTCAATCAATAATCATACATTCTAACCAATGCAAAACATTATATCTTATAAATCATCATTTATAATATGACCTCTCTACTTATTCCTTACTAATCAAAAGATGAATCCAACATCAATATGAAACAAGTGAGAGTCTACAAATACCATCCATGGCTATAAAATCAACATCTCATATCTAACTACGGAGCTCTAAGAGAATGTGTCTCAACAGACATGATTATATATATACTTATATCAAAATAATATCCAAAATAATTACATCTAAGCTTCTTGGGAAGAATAAGTCAATAAGCTTTATCCTCTGGATTAGCTCTCTCTCGAGCTACACTAGCACCTGAAACCACAGAAGAGGGATGAGCCTTCAATTCAATTAGATATGAACAACATAAATCAAGAATCTGAATATCAAATCATGAACATGAACATATATTTATATATATATTTGGGTATGTAAGAATCTCAAGCTTTTACTTGAAAGGAACATGAGTGCTTATAATAATTAGCACTATCAAATCATATCACAAATCAAATCATGGTTCTTATTTAGAACATAAAATGCCCACAAAGGATGACATTATCAAATCTCATATGATATTACTGATCTCATATCATAACATACGCATCAGTAGCTTTGCTACCTTAACGTGGCACATATGCTTGCATGGGCATATGCCTAGAGCTCGTGACCCCCTGTAGGTAGAGCACTGATACTATACCCTATCAGCCAGGTTCATATTGTGCACAATGGACCAATGAATTTACTCTCATTGGGAAAAATGTTTTATGCATATATGTCTCAGGTTCATAAAGAAGATACTGTGCTCTCAACAAATCTGAATTTGGTCAAGAGACCAATTAGCATTTATAGCAAAGTTTTAATCATGATCTTGGTCTAAGGAACGACCAAGTCATTATCATATATATATATATATATATATATATATATATATATATATATATATATAAAGAATAAATAAAGCAGGTAATAATATAACAGTGGCAATACTGTATGTATATATATATATGAATATTTAGCAATCATCTTGTAAAAAAATAAATAAACACATTTATGATATTCATACTTACCTCACAACAATATTATCCACTAAATCTAATCAACACTTGCTTAATTGAATGGCCTCCTTAAATTTCTTGAAATGGTCGAACCTAACAATTTTCCCAAATTCCATAAATTAGGGTTTTCTTAATTAATAATATATACTATGATTCCATCAAATTTTAATCCATATTATAGCCTCTATTATTGATTCCTAATCATCAATGTAATTTATCTCTTAAGAAAATTTGAACGTGGTCACTATTCATCATATCTATAAATTCTTATGTCTTCCCTATCAACTGAAATTAATAGCCTTAAATGCACTTAACAGGTCTTATATAACTCATAATTAATTATTCTAACTACCCAAGACCTTAATATGTCAGAAAAATAGAGCTCAGAGAAGAATTACCTTATTTCCCCAATTTGCGCTCTTGAAGAATCTTGACTTGGAATGATGGTTAAAGCCTTAACAAAAGAGATAATATAATGGTTTAATGCATTAATTAGGAGTATTAATGCACTAGAAAACAAATGGGACAGGTTTGAGAAAAATAGGAGAAGAAACGAAAAAGAAAGAAAGAAAAGAAGAGAAGTTATCGTGAAATTTTGGCTACTGGATCCTTGGTTAAATAGGCTACTGCCTCACTTCGCAGATACCACTTTGTAAACCCACTTCGCAAATCCACTTCACCAATTGTTGGCTTAGCAATTTCCACTTCAATAATTTCCACTTCGCCAAATGCCACCTCGCATTCGCTTCGCCAATTGTCACTTCGCCTCCACTTCGCCAAATCCACCTCGGCAAAGGCCACCTGGCTGAATTCCACTTCGCCAAATGCTACCTTGAATCTGCTTCGCTAAATGCTACCTCGTATCCGCTTCACCAAATCCACCTCGCATCTGCTTCGCCAAATCCACCTCGGCAAAAGCCACTTCGCTGAATTTCCACTTCGCCAAATGCCACCTCGCATCTGCTTCGCCAATTCCACCTTGCATCCGTTTCGCCAAATCCACCTCACATCGCTAAATACCACCTCGCATCAGCTTCGCCAAATCCACCTCAGCAAAGGCCACTTTGCTGAATTCCCACTTCGCCAAATGCCACCTCGCATCTACTTCGCCAATGCCACCTCGCATCCGCTTCATCAAATGCCACCTCGCATCCACTTCGCCAAATGCCATCTCGCATCCGCTTCACCAAATCCACCTTGGCAAAGGCCACTTCGCTGAATGCCCACTTCGCCAAATGCCACCTCATATCTGATTCACCAATTCCACCTTGCCGAATTTCCACTTCGTCAACTCTCACTCATCCCGCTCAAATTTGAGCTAGAGAACTCCAATTGACTCGCTTATTGATGACCATTAAACTAAACATCTGAGACTATACTCCAAGCTTAACCTTCCAGCTCACTCAATCTCTATCCACCTCAGAAACAAGAAGCTAACTCGCATTACCTACTCTGCCAAGCTTGGAAACTCTCCTCGCCAACTCGCACTACCTGCTCTGCCGAGCTGGGAATCCTCCTTGCCAACTTGCACTACCTGATCTCGTAAACACGCTATAATTTCCAATCTTCTCAATTCTACTACTGACTATAAAACACATACATATATATTTCCCTCATACTTATGCTTAACTCGCTCAGCCACTAACATATCAACACAAAAATTAATATACTCAGACTTACAACATCACACAACAAATCATACATGCTCTGATTGAGGAAGCACAATTCCTCTCAAATACAAAATTCTCAAATAACATACAAATCTATTTCCCATCAATCTTAGAGTAAAGTAAATAAAAAAATAAAAGAAATAAATCTAAAACTTATATATATTCACCTTTTCTGCGAAAATCACAATCTGACTTCACAAAATCATATCAAACAAAATTTCTAAGATTTTTCTAAACACTAAACAGATTACTCACAACCAATCAAAATAATAAAAAAAAATAAATAAATTACTCAGGTATTACATTCTTTCCCCTTAATTAAATTCGTCCTCAAATTTAAGAATTCACTTACTGTTGAAACAGGTAGGGATATCTAGCTCGCATAACTTGTTCACTCTCCCAAGTGCACTCTTCCATCATTTGGTTCTTCCATAAGACCTTAACTATTTCTATCTCTTTGTTCCTTAGCTTTTTGACCAATCTATCAACAATTGCCACAGGAACCTCTTCATAAGTCAAGTCTTACTGAAGATCCACTGGTTGAGCTTGCAACACATGAGAAGAATCTTCCACATACTTCTAAAGCATTGACACATGGAAAACTGGATGCACACTGACCAAATTCGGCGGCAAGGCTAACCTATATGAAACCTCTCCAATTTTATCCAAAATCTCAAAGGGTCCAATATACCTTGGAGATAACTTGCCTTTCTTGCCAAATCTTAAGACTCATTTCATCGATGAGACCTTTAAGAACACTAAGTCTCCAACCACAAACTGAAGGTCTTTCCTCCTTAGGTTTGCATAACTCTTTTGCCGACTGAAAGTTGTCTTCAATCTTTCCCTTATGAGTGGAACCTTCTCCGTTGTATACAGAATCAATTCAAGCCCTTCTATAAGCTTCTCTCCCACTTCATTCCAACACAAAGGAGATCTATACTTCCTACCATAGAAAGCTTCGTAGGGAGACATCTGAATAGCTGAGTGATAACTATTGTTGTAGGCAAACTCTATCAATGGCAAGTGCCTATCCCAATTACCTCCAAAATCCAGAATACACATCCTTAACATATCTTCTAGAGTTTGAATTGTTCTCTCGGACTGCCCATCAGTTTGCGGATGAAAAGCTGTGCTAAAATCAAGTCTAGAGCCTAAAGACTCTTGCAATTTTTTGCCAAAACCTTAAAGTGAACTGAGTACCTCTATTGGATATGATGGAAACTGGTATTCCATGAAGTCTCACTATCTCATCAACATAAATCTGTGTATACTGAGAAGCCGTGTAGGATGTCTTGACTGGCAAAAAATGAGCTGACTTTGTCAGTCTGTCCATAATCACCCATATTGAGTCATAACCACTTGAAGTCCTTGGCAACCCCACAAAAAAATTCATGGTTATCCTCTCCCATTTCCAATCTGGCAACGGCAGTTGCTGCAGTCGGCCCGAAGGTTTCTGATGCTCAAATTTCACTTGTTGGCAAGTCAAACACCTTGCCACAAACTCAACCACATCTTTTTTCATTCCACTCTACCAATAGGAATCCTTAATGTCATGGTACATCTTCGTTGCACCTAGATGCATATTATACTTAGCATGATGTGATTCCCTAAGAATCATATCCCTTAAATCACCAACTGCTGGATCACACAGTCTGCTACCAAACTTCAACACGCCATCAGTCACAACAAATCCTGGAGTCTTTCCTGATTCCACATAGTTCTTTAGCTTCACCAACTGAGGGTCTTTGTTTTAAGCTTCATTAATGTGCTCAATGAGAACTGGCTTAACCTGGAAATAAGCTAAAAGCACTCCTGAATCTGACAAATCCAAATTGATTCCTGAATCATACAATTCCTGCATTTCTCTCACTAATGTTCTTCTACTCACTTAGACATGCATTAAGCTTCCTAAAGACTTCCTGCTCAAGGCATCAACCACTACATTAGCTTTTCCTAGATGGTATAAAATTTCACAGTCATAATCCTTAAGAAATTCAACCCATCTCCGTTGCCTAAGGTTAAGATCTTTCTGCTGAAATATATATTTCAAACTCTTATGATCTGTGAAGATCTCACACTTCTCTCCATACATATAATGTCTCCATATCTTCAAAGCAAACACAACCATAGCCATCTCAAGATCATACGTTGGATAATTTACCTCATGTTTCCTCAACTGTCTAAAAGCATAAGCTATCACTTTACCATGCTGCATAAGCACACAACCCAGTCCTACTCTCGATGCATCACAATATACTGCATATCCTCCTTCACCCGATGACAAAGCTAAAATAGGTGCCGTGGTGAGACAAACCTCAAATTTCTGGAAACTTTTGTCACATGCATCTGTCCACAAAAATTTCACTTGCTTCCGGCTAATCTTACTCAAAGGAGCTACAATCTTAGAGAAGTCTTGAACAAATCTTCGATAGTAACCTGCCAAACCCAAGAAACTCCTAACTTCTAAAACATTTATGGGTCTAGGCCAACTCAGGATTGTATCTACCTTCCTAGGATCAACTTTAAGCCCATCCTTGCTCACTATATATTCTAGAAAACCCATACTCTCAAGACAAAACTCATACTTTGAGAATTTAACAAAAAACTGATGCTCTCTCAAGGTCTGTAACACCATCCTAAGATATTCTCTATGCTCCTCTTTACTTTTAGAATACACAAGAATATCATCAATGAACACAATGACAAACTTGTCCAAAAATTGCTTGAACACCCGGTTCATCAAGGCCACAAATGCAGCTGGTGCATTGGTCAATCCGAACGGTAATACCAGAAACTTATAGTGACCATATCTTGACCGGAAAGCTATCTTTAACACATCCCCATTCTGAATCCTCAACTGATGGTAACCTGATCTCAAGTCTATCTTGGAGAAATAACTTGCACCCTAGAACTGATCAAATAAATCATCTATTCTCGGCAAAGGATACTTATTCCTGATAGTTGCCTTGTTGAGATATCTGTAATCTATGCACAATCTCATGGAACCATCTTTCTTCTTCACAAAGAGTACAGGTGTACCCTATGGTGAACTGCTAGGTCTGATGAATTCCTTGTCAAGCAAATCTTGCAATTGAGTTTTTAACTCTCTCAATTCCACGGGTGCCATTCGATATGGAGGAATAGAAATTGGATCTGTGCCAGGTAGCAACTCAATACCGAATTCTATCTCTCCATCTGGTGGCAACCTAGGTAACTCATCGGGAAATACATCTGGAAATTCATTGACAACAGGAATCTGTTCCAAATCTTTTACTTCTTTTCGAGTATCTTGGCAATAAGCCAAATATCCTTGGCATCCTTTCCTTATCAATCTCCTCGCCCCTAAGCTGATATAACATTATATGGTGCTTCACTCATTTCCCTTTGAAATTAAAACTCCTCACCCGAAGGTTGCTTGAAAACCAACTTTTTCCCATTGCAATCTATGGTTGCATAATACTTGGACAAACAATCCATGCCCAATATCACATCAAATTCTAGCACAGGCAATACAATCAAGTCTGCTACTAAACTCTTACCACTTATGCTAACCACACAAGATGGATAAAAATCATGAATCTCAATCTCTTCCTCTAAAGGAGTCAATACTATCAGAGCATTCTCAAGCAATTCACATGGCATACTCAATTTCTTAGCAAAGCATAAAGAAACAAATGAATACGAAGCTCCAGAATCAAACAACACTCTAGCATTCAAAGCCTGAAGAGGAAGAATAGCTGTGACCACAGTGTTAGAAGCCTGGGCCTCCTACTGAGTAAGAGCAAACACTCTTCCTCTACCTCTTCCCATAGGTGCCTGACTGGTAGCTTGTCCAAAAATCTGACCTGAACCTCTACTTGCATCCGGAGTTCTTCCCAAAATACCACGGCCAACGCTGGACTGCTGACCCACACTCCTTTCCCTAACCATCTGAACTAAAGTCTGAGAAGACTGGGGTCTAACTCTAAAAGAAGAATGTAGACAATCCTTAATCAAATGACCATGCTGTCCACACCCATAACATGCACCTGACCCAAAGAAACAAGGTCCTCTATGAAGCTTACCACATGTAGGATAAGATGAATTAAAAGTCCTAGGGGGTGCAGAACTAGTTGTACCATAGCTCACTTGAGACACAAATGTAGAGGGATTCGGTCTCTGCTGGGATCTCCCTGATGGTCCTCTATATCTGCTCTGGGAAAATGATTGGGGCGAAATATTCATACTCTTTACCTCATTATCCTGCCTAGAGGAACTTACAATCTTAGCCTTCTTCTTCTCTTCCCTTTTAGATATAACCTCCATCTCCCTATTCTCAATTACTCTAGCCTTATCCACAAGCTTGGAGTAAGAGTCAAACTCAAGAGCAACCAAAACTTTGAACAATGGAGTTATAAGTCCTCTATAGAACCTCTGAATCTGTGCTGCTTCTGTAGGCACAAGAGCTGGAGCAAACTTGCTCAACTTACTGAACCTCTTTGCATACTCTGACACAGTCATACCCGGAGTTTGAACCAACCTGTCAAACTCAATGGAATTAGCATCCCTCACACTCTCTAGAAGAAACTCACTAAGAACCAAATCCCTGAATCTCTCCCTAGACAACTATCCTTGATTCTGAAGCATACCTGGAATACACCGTCTAAACCAATCCTTAGCTTCGGCTTTCATCAAGTACCCCATGAACTCAACTACCCTACTATCAAGGATCCTCAAAATCTGAATTTTATCTTTTATCTCAAGAAAATCTGTAAGATCTACCTCACCTCTGTACTTTAAAGGCTTGAGCTTCAAGAATTTCTCAAACGAGACCTCCTCAACCTGTGGTACCATTGCTGGCGGGGGTTAAAGGAACTGGAATATCTAGAACTACCTGCACTGGAGGAACTGGAATATCTGGAACTACCTGCATTGGAGGAGCCTGTTGCTGCCTCTGTTGAGTAATAAACTCAGCTAACATCTCATAGTTCCTCTGCAACTGATCCAACCACTGAGCCATATGAATCACATCCACCTGCGGCTCTGGAGTAACATCATCACCTCCCACTCTACCCACTGACCCTTCTTCAGAAGGTAGCTCTCTTCTAGGATGGCCTCTACCACGTCCTCTTCCTCGCCTCAAAGGCATCTCAATACTAATAAGAAAAACAAAGCAAATTCAGACTCAAAATACAAGATTAAAGCAGATCTATATCAAAGGAATACACAACATTGATGTGACATGAATCCTATTCTCTGTAGTCATCTTAATCAATCACTTATACTAGGGAACTTGCACATCTATGTATCTATCTTATAATTATAAACCTATAGCTCTGAATACAACTTTTGTCACACCGCAACACCATCGGTGCGATGGTCCTAGGGCAAGGGTTGGCATAAGGCCACCATAAACCCATAGAACCCTAACTGAACCTGCCTCAATCAATAATCATACATTTTAACCAATGTAAAACATTATATCTTATAAATCATCATTTATAATATGACCTCTCTACTTGTTCCTTACCGATCAAAAGATGAAACCAACATCAATATGGAATAAGTGAGAGTCTACAAATACCATCCATGGCTACAAAATCAACATCTCAAAGCTAACTACGGAGCTCTAAGAGAATGTATCTCAACAAACATGATTATATATATACATATATCAAAATAATATCCAAAATAATTACATCCAAGCTTATTGGGAAGAATAAGTCAATAAGCTCTATCCTCTGGATTAGCTCTCTCTCGAGCTACACTAGCACCTGAAACCACAGAAGAGGGATGAGCCATCAACTCAATAAGATATGAACAACATAAATTAAGAATCTGAATATCAAATCATGAACATGAACATATATTTTTATATATATTCGGGTATGAAAGAATCTCAAGCTTTTACTTGAAAGGAACATGAGTGCTTATAATAATTAGCACTATCAAGTCATATCACAAATCAAATCATGGTTCTCATTTAGAACATAAAATGCCCAAAAAGGATGGCATTATCAAATCTCATATGATAGAACTGATCTCATATCATAACATACATATCAGTAGCCTTGATACCTTAATGTGGCATATATGCTTGCGCGGGCATACGCCTAGAGCTCGTGACCCCCTTCTAGGTAGAGCACTGATACTATACCCTATCAGCCAGGTTCCCATTGTGCACATTGGACCAATGAATTTACTCTCATTGGAAAAAGCGTTCTATGCATATATGTCTCAAGTTCATAAAAAAGATATTGTGTTCTCAACAAATCTAAATTTGGTCAAGAGACCAATTAGCATTTATAGCAAAGGTTCAATTATGATCTTGATCCAAGAAACGACCAAGTCATTATCATATATATATA
>CANXYC010378613.1:0-25561 GCA_948193065.1 Aleurites moluccanus
TATATATATATATATATATATATATATATATCTTTTTAATTACTCCCTTTTAAAAAATTATATATAATTAATAACACTAAAATTATATATAAATTTTTAATTGAACCTTTCAAAAAAATTATATATAATTTATAATATTAAATTTTTTTACTAATTTAATTTTTACTCACTCAAATAGCACTAAAATTACATATAAATTTTTAATTGACTTTGAAAAAAATTATATATAATTTATAATATTAAAATTTTATACTAATTTAACTTTTACCCCTAACAAAACTTTTTTATTACAACCCTACCTATATAACCAGTTAACGAAGTTATATAAGATAGAATAACATAACAAAATAAGATTTCAATTCTTATCCCTTTTGTAAAATGTAAGTGTAACCATTTATAGCCCTAAAATATCAAATAAACAATCAATCATTAAATTATTTTTATCTTATACTATCAAAATAATTAAATAAATTTAAATATTAAAATTTGCAATTTTTTAGCTTAAACTTATTTAAAAATCTAAATACCTTTAACATATGGCTTAACTTATCTACACATTTACATGTAAACATAATAACCATAAGATAGTAATTCAATTAACTCTTTTTTTATTTATTTTTTATTTTAGCATTAGATAGAAGATTTTAACATCACTGATATTCGAATTTCAACATTCACTGTATCCCTTAACAACTCAATTAACTTGAACCCATTTTAACTCATGATTTTCTCATATTGCGAACGTGCTATTGGGATACAAATTAAAGGATGTGCCATCAATAAAGAGATTCCAGCAGCCTCACTCATATCTACATTATTATTGTTTCCATTCATGACCTTCCAATCAAAGCACTGTACTAAACTCCCTAATGTAGTTTGAATAACTTGTAATGCTAAAGAGGTTCCAGGGCAGCTTCTTCTTCCACTTCCAAATGGCAAAAGATGGTAATGTTGGCCTCTAACATCTATTGAATTACTCGTTTCATTTTCCATGAATCTTTCTGGATTAAATTCATTTGGATTTTCCCAGTAATTGGGATCTCTTCCAATCGCCCACACATTGATAAGAAGTCTTGTATTAGCAGGGATGTTATAGCCTTCAATATTGCAATCTTGAGTTGATTCTCTTGTGAATAATGGGCCTGATGGGTGTAATCTCAATGTCTCTTTGACAATGGCTTGAAGATAAGGCAAATTTGGAATATCTGATTCTTTGATTAATCTATTATTACCAATAATAAAATCAATCTCTTCTCTTACTTTCTTGAATATGTTTGGATGGTTTATGAGCTCTGCCATTGCCCATTGTATTACTCCTGCAGATGTGCCTGTGCCTGTTGTAAACATTTCCTGTGAAAAAAATTCAAAATTTTAGTATGCATTTCCATTACCTAGTAATTTATATGTGTCATATATTTCTTATTATTGTTATATGTATGTGTACAGATAAAAGAGAGTTTTAGTATTTGAATCTCTTTATTTACAAAAAAAAAGAAAGATCATCTATCATACACAGTATAATTTTTGACAAAATTTTCATGTCACAAGAAAAAAAATTACCATGGTATCAAGACCACCACAAAGTACAAGCACACACATGCATAAACTTATTTCACAAAGTTTAAAATTTAAAAAAAAGGATATAAAAAAAAATGTAGCCTAGATTTTGACACAAAGACTTGCAAATGGAGACAAAAACATTGGTGGGATTTAGGATATGCAAGTGTTAGATGGTGGCCTTCCCTAAGCAATTTTAATTGTTTAATGCACATTACTACAATAATTGCAAATTTTAGTCTAAAATAATAACTCAACTTGTTTATTTGGATTAATATACTAATTACTAAATATTAGTTTTTGAATCAAATGAAGTATAGAAAAATTCTTTGATCTAATTACCATTAATTAATTTATAATTTGACATGATAAATTAAATTTAACTAAAATAATTTTTCCTTTATTAGATTTTAATTTTGTACCACTAAGATTTTTTAGAACTCAATTTCTTAATATCATGTGATAATTATTAAAACCAATAGAAATCCAATACAAAATATATGAATATTTGATTACATGACTTGTCCCACTAATATGAAATTTTTGAATATATAAATCAGAAGATCAGTAATCATATATATCTTTATTTAAATTTAAAAAAAAAAATAAAGAAATGTTTTTTTGAATGAATTGTCTTACCAATATAAATGCTTTGACACTTTCTCTTGATAATTTCATTTCTGAATTCTCATCTTCCATTATATCTAGCAATATATCAACAAGATCCTTCTTAACATCATTATTATTCAATTCACCACTCTCAATCTTCTTTTCCTTCTTCATTCTTGCCTCTTCATGCTCATTCAAGATACTTTCCATCATTGAATCCAATTTCACTTGCACTTTCTTAAGCCTTTTCCCTAATCCTTGTAAATCTATATTCTTGCAAAACCAAATATAATCTTGAAAATTAAACTTCCCAGTAAGCACACCAACCTCTTCAATCAATTTCCTCACATCACTAGCCTCATCATCTTTCGTAGAACACCTCTTGTTCATGGTCATTCTTGAAACTATGTTGTTCGAAAAAGACATCAACTCTTCACCAAGATTAACTTCTCTCCCTTCATAACTCTTCTGCAACATTAATTTCAAGAAATTTTCAATTTCTTCATGTCTAATATCAAGAAACCGATCAAGAGTTCGTCCACCAAGAAGTTGTGTCATGCAAATTTGCTTCATGAACTTCCAATAAGGACCATATGGAGCAAAGCTAAAATCAGATGCACCATAAGTCAAGCAACGAACTGCCACTGTTGATGGGCGATTACAAAAGGACATTTCATGAGTTTTCAAGAACTCTTTAGCCATTTCAGGAGAAGAGATTACAACACAAGAAACAGAGCCAAAATAGAGGTGAAATAAATGACCATAGCGTTGTGAAAGCTTATGGAGTGCTTGGTGAGGGATTGGACGAAGAAGATGAAGGTGTCCAATAATTGGAAGTGCTGTAGGACTAGGTAGGAGTCGATTATTTGATCGTCTTTTAAAGAAAATGGATCGAATTACGAGGGTTGAGATTAACCAAACAAGAAAAAGAAGGGTGCAATCTTGAATATATGCCATTGTCAAAGATTGTAGATGAGAAAATTATAGTGCACAAGGTGTTCTTATATACTAGCTGGAATGCTAAAAGCATCACAAGACTCATTGTTTTGTACGATTAATTTTATTTTTCTCTTTTGGCCTTACCTTTTCTTTGAAGATGCTGTAGCTAATAACAATGATGATCATTTCAAAACAAAGATATAAACAATATATATTTGGTTTGATGATAATAGAATTTGAAGTATTGATGAAAGATATTGTTATGAGAGTGTGATGGAGAGAGTTAAAGAACGTAAATAGAGGTTAATCTATTAATCTCCAAATATCATTTTTTCTTAACCTTAATTTATATCGATGCCGTCAAAGTGTTAAGTTCATCTATATTTGATGCTTAAATCTTTCCTTTTATTTATTATTAAACTACTTTAGGAATGGGTGACATATAATTTGAATTTTTTTTCCCACTTTAAAGTGATAGGTAAAAATTTATTTGGATTTTCTTTTGCAAAATTTGTGGAATGGTTTTAACAACTATACAAAATAACTCTTTCCCCATAGTGAGCAAAAAATACAACTAACCAAAAATCCAACTGAATCAAATCTAATTTAATAAGTAAAATTCAAATTTCGATTCGGTTTATTTTTTGAAAATTTTGATATATTTTGTTAGGTTTGATTTTTTTAAAAAATATTTGAAATAATCAAGCCGATCGAAATATGTATATATATAATTATATATTTATTTTATTAAAAAAAATTAAATAATCAAACCAAAATATGTTGGTTTAATTTCATTATTGTTTACAAATTTTAGTTTCAGTTTAATTTGGTTCAATTTTTAAAAATTTTAGTTTAATTAATTCGATTTTTGAGAATTTAATTTAATTTAAGCCAAACCGAACGATTGCTCTTATTATTTTTCTTATAAAAAGAGTTAATTTTCTGAAAAATATTTGTATATATTGAATATATACACCAATTGAATGAAATAATAACACATGAAGCAAATAAAAGTATTGATATTTTTTTACTGAAAAAAAAATACACTCATTTGTTGAGTATATAAGATTAATTTTAACTCATTAATTAAGTGTATAAAATAAATTTTAACTAATTAGTTGAATATATAAGATAAATTTTAACACTCGGTATAGGTAAAAATTTCCTAATTTTCTAGGAGAATTTTATTTTTAGAAAAAAAAAAAATTCTTGACACAACTACTGTGCTTAATTTTCAATTATAGTTCTTTATTGCGATTGATTAATAGTATTAATAAGTTTTCATCTTCTAAAAAAAATAATAATAATATAATTTATTATTGTTAGGGATATTCCATTGTGATTAGACAACATAATATAAATTTAATTATATTAGAAAAAAATTTAAAAATTTAAATAATTAATAACAAAAATAATCTTTTAGTTATTATTTTAAATTACACGACATAAAACATTTCATACACTTGTTAAAAATGATTTTAACGAGAAAAATTAAATATTTATAATTTTTTTAGAGAAAATAATATTTTAAAAAAATAAATATTTATAATTTTAAAAAATAAAATTAGTCAATGAATAAAAAAAAATTTCTCCACGTGTCTGTGTCCGAGTATTAGCATATATCAAGCAAAATACTTTGCGTGTGATATATTCACACACAATAGAATCCCAACACGAATCTCTAAACATTGCTAACGTGCGCAGCGTCCTATTTTAATAATAATAAACCTCCGTCCCCGCCATCTCCCGCCACTACCCAAAGATTCTCTCTCTCTCTCTCCCTCTCTGAAAAGCAGGAAAAAGAGAGAGAAAGTCGGGAATGGATATTCCGGTGATAGATCTAACTCGATACCTAGAGATTGCTGATAAACTCCATACCGACCCGGTGAAATTGTCGAGTCAACTCGGAGAACTCGGACCTTGGCTCAGCGAATTGTGTAAAGAGGTTAGCCGAATTCTTACAGAAACTGGAGCTTTAGTAGTAAAGGATCCGAGATGTTTGGCGGAGGATAATGATCGGTTCATTGATATGATGGAGAAGTATTTCGAAAGACCACCGGAGTTCAAGAGGCTGCAAGAGAGACCTCAATTGCATTACCAGGTACAATGTGTGTTTTTTTTTTAAATTATGTAATTCATAGTTTTGGTGTTTTGTTTGGTTGCTGAGAAAGTGAGAGAGAGAAAAGGAGAAGAGAGAGAAAAGGAGAAGGACATTATGTATTTTGACGGAAAAGATTGAAACTTTTTGTTTTTGGTTGATGGTATAGCGGACTGAGGATGCAAAGATGTTAATGTGGGAAAAACCGAAATGGAATTGATATTGACAATGGAATTTTATGAATTAAGTGTTCTTTAAATGTTTAGAATTGAGGAAACCGCTTGTTGAATTTGAATTCAGGGAAGATGTTTGGCTGCTGAGAGAATGTAGGAATAGAAAATTGTTTGGTTGCTAAGAGAATAGGGGAAAGTCAAGGAAAACTAAATTTGTGAGTTTTAGAAAGTGAGCTTTCGAGAACTTGCCTTTGTGGAAGTTGTCAGGACCTGAAACTTTGAAAATTATTAATAGCAGCTAGTAGGATGTTTTTTTTTTTTTTAGGTAATTCACTGCATTATCACTGTGGTAGTAAAGTTTGTTTGATTGCTAAGAAAACGTGAGAAATAAAAGGAAGAGTATTTCAAACTTTCCTCAGATCCTTAGCATTTATTTTGGAGTTAGGAAATGTGAGAAAATTGTTTGAATATTGCAAAGTTTTGTTTTCTAACGGTTAAGAGTCAAAGAACATGATAATGTCCATGTATTTCAAGTTAATCAAACTGTTCTTAGTCGGTTGATATTTTTTCCCCTCTACTTAAAACTTGAAATAAAATGAAGATAGCCATGTACTTCAAGCTAGTCAAACTGTCCTGACTTAATTTTTATTGTAATTAGGTGGAAATAATGGAATGATTAATTCATTCTTCCTTTCTGTTCTTGTTTGCTTGCTAAAAATATGTGCTTTCTTAAGTCTGTGGGAGCAATATTTTATGTTTAGAATCAGAGACATGGAAGGATTGTGAAATGCTGTTTTGCAGCATTTTTTGAGAGGAACAAAAAGGAAGTATGTGGGAAGCTGTGAACTGTAGTTGTTGCATAATCTTTCCTTTTAACGTTTCCAGTATCTTATTCTTTGCTTGATGTTGCCATCAACCATGTAGTCTATGCTTAAACATCTTTATTTCTCGCTATCTTAAAGTTTTGGAAACCAAGCAAATGCACAAATTATTCAAGGAAAAAAAAGCAGGGAAAGAAGTATGATTGTGTTATTGATTTAAGATTGACTTTTTAATTTAATTTATGTTGAGAAAACAAAGAAGAAATAAAATAATTTCTTGTGCAAATGGAGATTACAGGTTGGTGTGACCCCTGAGGGAGTAGAAGTTCCAAGGAGCCTGGTTGATGAAGAGATGCTAGAGAAATTAAAAGCAATGCCCAAAGAGTTCCAACCATCTACTCCAAAGGGACCAGATCGCAAGTGGCGATACATGTGGAGAGTAGGTCCTCGGCCATTGGATACCTGCTTTAAGGTATTGGAGTTTTCCCTCCCCCTTAGAAAGTTTTCATCATCTGTTTGCTATTTGCTAATTTTGATCCTACTTACATAGGAACTTAATTCAGAACCTGTAATTCCTGAAGGTTTCCCAGAATGGAAAGACACTATGGACTCATGGGGACACAAAATGATCTCTGCAATAGAGGTAAGACACTAATGTCGCTTGGTTTGATCAGAATTGTTGTTTAGCATGCAACTTAAATATTCATGCATTTCATCTCTTTTTTTTTTGTCAGGCTGTTGCTGAAATGGCAGCAATTGGTTTTGGTTTGTCCAAGGACGCATTTACTTCTCTTATGAAGCAGGTAAAATTATTTACTGATGAAACTTTATGCTGTCTTTGTGTCTGTTTCCAACTCATTCTCAATGATTATTTAATATTAAAGGCAAGGAATTTGAACAAATAGAAGAAATTTAGTTGTTGCTTTTTTAATCAGAATATTGAGCTAGTATTGATGGCGAATTTACCTATCTCCTCCCTCTTCAGATTCTTCTTTCCTTTCTTTCTTCTTTTTATTTCTCTCTCTTTTTTTTTTTTTTTAAATTTACTTGCTTGATTTTTTTAATGTGGATTGATGGATCACACTTAGGCCCCTCTAAATGACAAGCACTTTATCAAATTTAAAGGCTAGTAGTGCCTCTTTAACTTCCATCTGATCCATTAAGCCAGAGCCCTTCGTTTACCTTTTTGCCTCTTGGATTAGTGAAATTACAATGTCATCATGGCACATGAAATGAGTGGTTTGCATAGCCTTCTAATAAGCTTTGTTTGTTATTGACGATAGCATCTATTATATCTTATAATTTCCATTGTTGAATTTTTATTTATTATAATTTTATTTACTAAATGACAATTCCTCCTCTCTCTTAATCTCCAGGGACCACATCTTCTTGCGCCAACTGGGAGTGACCTTCACTGCTATGGCCAAGAAGGCACTGTGTTTGCCGGATATCATTATGACCTTAACTTTCTAACAATCCATGGTAGAAGTAGATTCCCTGGTCTTAATATTTGGCTAAGGAATGGACAGAAAGTTGAAGTGAAGGTTCCTCTAGGATGTCTCCTCATTCAGACAGGAAAGCAGGTGAGAGCATAATAATAGTTAATGCTTTATTGCTCATCAATGACGATGTCTGTATATCTTTCGCCAGTAAACAATTTAATCTGATAGCTTCCATTAGGGAAGCAATGAAGAGGTACATACAGTAGCTTGTTTATGGAACGTTTATGTCATGGATTGCATTACCAATTAATAGATTTAGTTATCCATAATGTGAGTTATGTACCAGTTGGTTGTCAATGTCTTGAATTATATTTTTCTTAACATGACTTTTTATTTACTGTTGTTTTATTATGTTCCTATTTGCAGATAGAATGGTTGACTGCAGGAGTCTGCATAGCTGGTATGCATGAAGTTGTTGTCACAAAGAGAACAACTGATGCAATCAAACTAGCATCAGAACAAAACCGTAGCTTATGGAGAGTTTCATCAACGGTGAGTGAAGCTAACTCCTGTTACCAGCATTATCACCCTTTTGGATCTTACTACTTTCTTCCTTAGCTGCATTTGGTTCCGCTCTGGAAATGGAAAATTCTGTTCCCGTTGCAATTTCTGAAATTGGATTCCATCTCTTTGTTTTTATACAAGAAATTTTATTTTTTATGACGTTTTTATTCTTGAATACTTCAATTTAGGCCAGAATAAAACCATTTTAAGTATAATTTCCACAATTATCATCACTTTATAGTTTATTTTCTGACAAATAAAATTGGAATGAAATTTTGAAATAGGATGTGTAGATGACCTCCATTTTCTGGTCAAATCATACGTCCAAAACATCAACCGTGACTTTCATCAAAGTATCTTATGCTTATATGTTTTCGCATCCTTTTTCTTTGTAGCTTTTTGCACACATAGCATCAGATGCTGTGTTGAAGCCTTTAGGCCACTTTGCAGAATCCCCCCTTGCTAGCAAATATCCTTCCATCCGTGCAGGAGAGTTTGTTGAACAAGAACTTGCGGTTATCAACCTAAAAGGAAGTAATGGTGAATCCTAATAACATGGTGTAAGTAGTGATGACTATGCATTGTTTGTTGTTTCACAGATGCAAACACTATCTTATGGTTGGGATGATTCGTTTTACATTATAAAGACAATGTGGTTTCAGTGGGATTAGAACATTATATTGAACCATATCTTAGAGAGGAATAAACACTTATGTTTCTGCATGTTGTTCAAGTTAATTGTGAATGTTACCGATGTGCTTACCTGCTTATATATATATATAACTTGATGAAATGATTATTAACATCTTGCTTAAATCAGTTTTCTGTCGTATCATTCTTTTTTTTTTTATTATTTTTGGGTTACTTAATGAAATGGTTACTGCTGTTGTGCCCTTCTTGGATTAGGAATGTTGTGCGCAATGATGTGAACCAATCTGCTATGTATGCAAAAGTTCTTCCGATTACAGTACACCAATTGATCAATGGGAAAATATCCTGCACTTACATAGCCTAGTGGAAGGATTATACCACAAGAATTGCAAATCCATACAAAATCATCTAACCAAAAATTCATTTAATTACATTACATTTCTTTCAACTAGCCTAAGTTATTGCAGCTTGGCTCATGTTCTGGGAGTGTATCTTCAGTGGTTCCTTGTTATTAGTAAAGAAAATTAGGTTCATAGATGAAACTTTCAAGTGCCAAGACCCTGCTATTGCTGGCTTTTGTGTTGGTTCTGACAGGCTTGGTGAAGCAAGGCAGAGAGGCCATGCTTTATGCTTGTATTAACATTTTCTTCTCTGCACAACTGTTAATCTGCAGGGCTGCAGTGGCTCTAACTCTGTTAGGCAGAGAAAATCTGGGCCAGCCTTTGTTTGTATGTGCTTATCTAGGAGTAGACATGCTAGGCTAGCCTACAGATCCAGCCCCAACATAATGCAAGGCCTGAGCTTTAATATTAGACACATGTAGCTTAAAGCCTAGATCGTTCGGCTTGGGTTTTTAAAAACTCAGTTGAGCATACCAGAAGGAAAGGAATTCCCATCTACTCCTTTATGAAAAGAGATTAGATGATTCATACCATCATTGTGTTTAGGACTGTGCAAAAATTAATAAAATAAAATTAATTGTATTTAAACTATATATAAATATAATTAAGGTTCTAAAACGTTATTAAAGTTAAAATTTATCCTCTATTATGCCTTAAATTTTAATAATGAATTTCAAATTGACTTTGATGAAATCTCATTGGCGATTTTTAAATTTTAATTTTAGAGTTTAATAACTCTATTTTAAATTTTTTCTATACAAATCTTTTAAAAAAATAATAATTAAATCAACACCCATACAATAAGTGAATTCATGAGAACTGCAAAATCTAAATTTCTTTTATTAGAGAAATAAGGTAATTTACATAGAAAGCTATGTAAAATATTCACATCATATTATTGGCTAACGTGTGAAATTTGTCACAATCAATACTAATTGACAACATTTCCAAAGATAGTGGAACAAAAAACAAATAATATTTCATCATTTTACATGTCAAAAGCAAATAAAAAGAAAAAAAATCACTACATGATATTAAATGAATTATTGCAATAATGATTGACACTACACATAATAAGAGGTCAAAAACACCGTGCATTCTCCAATAGCTTAGGTTACACATAATATAAAACGTGAATATGGAACTAAAATTGATAATTATTTATTTGGGTTTTTCTACTCTACCTACCACTCATAATAATAAATTCTAATTATATATTTGAAAAGCTATACAAATTATTGAGCACCACTAAAAGAGAATACAATAATTTCCAACATAGATTTTATGATGTTGGCCCATTTTGATATCTTTTTTCCTTTAAAAAAAAATGTTTTTATTAATTTTTATATGCAAATTTCTTGGAGCCAATGAAGGTGTAAACTAGAAAGTAGAAACACCTACCTATTTGTCACTATCTTGTGGGGATAACTCGTTGATAATGTCATATGCCTTTCTTTATTGCCGACGAAGAATAAGGCTATTCTCATTGGTTGAGGGAGCTGCTGTGTATTTTTACACAGCAGCTCCTCATGTGATTCATTTTAACTATCTAAAAATTTTTAAAAATTTTTTAAAAAATTATATTTTCATAATGTTTGATGTAATGAATCTATTGATATATTTTTCATACTAAATAAAAATTATTTGGACTGCTAAAAATATATTGAAAATGCGTTAAATCTAGACCGTTAAATATAATATATAAAATTTCTAATACATAAAATTTTTAGCAGTCCAAATGATTTTTGTTTAGCATGAAAAATATATTAATAGATTTATTACATTAAACACTATGAAAATATAATTTTTTAAAATTTTTTTAAAAATTTTCAAATAACTAAAATGGACCATATGAGAGACTAATGTATAAAAATATACAGCAACTCTCTCAACCCGGTAATATTACCACAAGAGCTGCCCCATATTGGCGTGCTTTAGAACTTTCCAACCAATAATTTGGATTTCTGAATTTAATTGGACGGTCTAACATTCTCTTTGCAATAAGTGCACATGGTGATGATGGGACTACTCTGAATTATTGTTTCGCTTAATTTGGAGTAACCTGTCATACGTAAATGAAATTCAAATTTTAATCTTATTAACTCCATTTTTAAATAAGTTTCATTTTAATTTTTTTATTTTTAAATAAATATTATTTTAGAAAATCAAGACTATATATATATATATTAATTTTAACTTTTAAATTTACTTTCTCCGTAATAAAAAGATAATTTTATTTTCATTTTACGTCCATCTCAAATTATAATTTACTTTATTTTTTTTAAATGTCCATCTAATCGATAATTGTTAAATATGACCATTTGTTAATTTATATTAATATCATTACATATATAATTATATTTTTATTTGTCATATTAAAATTATAAATTTAGACTAAAAATAAGAGTACTTTAATTATTATAAATATTAAAAAAAAAATTAAGAAGTGTATAACATGAGTAATTTAAGCATGAATATTTTAGGAAAAAAGTAATAAAATTAATGTAATAAATAAAAAATAATTACGTTTTTTAATTTAGACGTAAAATAAAATATAATTATTTTTTTTGACACGGAAGGAATATTATTTTCATTTAATGTTTCATTATTTATTTATTTTAATAATAAAACATTTTGATAAATAACTTTTTCTTTTTCTATTATCAAAGTATTTTTGTAAATTTTTTAAATAATATTTATTTAAAAACGAAAAGAATATAATCTTACTGAAATCCATTAAGGCAATGTTTTTTTCAAAATTATGTGAATTGGGATATTGTATGTCTTAATCCAACACTGCCCTGTTCCAGTGCATTCTATAACAGTTAAAAAGGAGGGTAATGGCATAGAATGAGAATTTTTGAATAGAAAATCAGTTTTGAAAATAGAATTAAAAAAAAAAATATAATGTTCAGTTTTTTTTTTTTTAATTTTAAAATGATATTTTAAATTAATCATCTAAATACTTAAAAAATTATTTAATATTTTTAAATTTTTAAAATAATATTTTATATTTATTTTAAATAAATTTAAACACCACCAAATGTCTAAAGTGACTAGGTGTCTCATATCCATTATTGGTGTCCTACTATACAGATTCCCCAGAATCAGCACATGATATGTCTTAGTAATTTCAATACAGATGTTAGGACAATATACAAATAAACCAAACATATTCATCAATTGCACTATTGAATATTGTGTGGTTTAAATCATCACATGATCCTGTCCTTTTAACTTTCTATTTCTACTGCTAATGGCAAAATACAACAGAAATAGTTCGAGGAAAAAAAAATCTATACGGTTTCGAACCCTTATATCTAATATCTTATACGAGATAAATATAATCAACACTTTAGTTCTTATTTATAAATTTATGAAATTTTTTAATCTTTTAATTGTTATATTATAGAATATTTTATTCTCTTAAAATATTGTACTTTTCACAGAAATTAGTTTAGGTATTAAACATATTACTATTAAAATAATAGAAATAAGGTGCTAATAATTATAATAAGAGGCTGTTTGGTTGGCCAACTAAACATCCATAATTGTCGATTGTTAATATACGCGTCGCCAATTGAGAAAATTTGTGATGTTTGGTTGGCCAACTAAAAATTTCGATTATGACAAAATTTTTATTCAATCGGCAAATTTCATAAACAGTTATAAACTGCTTTTAGCGATTGGCGATTTGACAATCGCACTTTTATATCAATCGCACATTTAGTCATCGCTCTATTAAACACTCTCTAAATCTCATAAATATTACCCCCTCAATCTTAAAATAAATGTTTTAGTTATAAAATACATATTAATAAATTTGTTCAATTCAACTCCTTTTGTATTGGGTATATTTGTGTGCTCGAATTCTTTAATTTCACCGTGAAAATAAAATAGGGTTTTACAGTGCACAAGGGTGTGATATCACTTTATTGCTCAATTAAAATAGACAAAGTTATCTAATTAATTAGATTTCAGCTAAAATTCCAACCTGTTATTTCAAAAAAAATCTAAAATATCAATATCCTATCTATCATTTTATATCTCATTCCATACTTTTTTACATGTAAAAAAAAAATATAAAATATAAAATAAAACACAAAATAGTATTAAAGATTTGGACTGGTAAAAATATATAATACTCTTTTTATTTTTATATATATATATATATGATTTTAGGGAGAAAATTTTATTTTTATAAATTTATCTAAAATTTTAAGATTATATTTATTATTTTATTTTAATTTTATCCATAATTGATATTTAATTATTAGTGTATGATTTTTTTAGAAATCTAGTTAATATTAACAATGATAAAAAAATAAATAAAATTATATTAATTATTTTATATTAAAATTAAAATATAATAATTAATTTATTGATTAGTATATTTTTTTCAAAGCGATTTATATAAAATAATAAAGAGTAAAAAATAATACGATGTCTCACTGAAATTTTTCTTTTTCTACTAACACTAATTACTAATTATTAATGTTATTTATGAAAAAAAAAAATTGCAAGACTAAGAAATAAGAATACAAACAAAACGACAAGAATGTTCTTTCCACGTGTTCTGGTACATGAGGAGATGATAAAGTGCGCCGCATCGTTAATTTAAAACCATCCCCATCCTTTACTCTCCCGCCACAGCTTAACTGTTCTCATTTTCCTCTCTAACAAAAAAAAAAAAAATGTGAAATGGAGCTGCCGGTAATTGATCTGTCCCGATATTTAAAAATTGCCGACAAATTGAGCAATGACCAGAAGAAATTATCGAGTCAGCTAAAAGAATTCGGAGTTTGGCTTGATGAGTTATGTAAGGAAGTGAGTCGGATCCTGAGAGAAACAGGAGCCTTGATTGTGAAGGACCCGAGATGCTCCGTCGAAGATAATTACCGGTTTATCGATATAATGGAGAAATACTTCGAGAGGCCTCCTGAGTATAAAAGACTCCACGAGAGACCTCATTCACATTATCAGGCATACTTACATTTTCTTTTTTTTTTTTACTTTTATTCAAAAAATATTAATTTATAAATTAAAATATTTGAAATTGTTACTATATATAATTTAAATGCTAAAAATTAAAATTTACAAGTATTTTAAATTTTTAACCTGTTTTTAGACATTTCATATATTTCAATTTATGAAAAAAAAATTACTAACTCAAGATAAATTAAATTTTTTTAACATATTTTTAGACAGTTCGTATATTTCAATTTACGAAAAAAATTATAATTCGAGATAAATTAAATTTTTATAAAATTTGATAATTTTTAAAATTAGACACTACTTATGAAAAAATATAATAATTTAAAATTATAAAATTTCAATCATTACGCGCTCACCAATAATATTTAACTATTAACGAGCTATATTACTATTAAACAAAAACATTATGAAAATTAATAATTAGACTCAAACTGCTTGTAATTGTGATGAAAAGAACAGATTGGATCAACCCCAGATGGACTAGAAGTAGCAAGATGTGTGGTTGATGAAAATATACAAAAGAAGGTAAAATAAATGCCCAAAAATATTCAACCAACTTTGCCCAATGGACCTGATCCCAAAGAAAGATATATGTGGAGAGTTAATCCTTCACCAGCAAACACCCGCTTTAAGGTATCGTCACTCTTCCTAAATAATTAATTTTAGGCTCTAATTTGTAATTTATTTTTGCTAATAATCTCCAATTATATTTCTTTAATTAATTTTCTTTCTTAATTAGGAACTTAATTTGGAACCTCCCATACCTGAAGGCTTTCCTGAGTGGGAAGAGATCATGAACTCATGGGGACACAAAATGGTCAATGCAGTAATGGTAATTATTATTAGTCTTTAATTATTTTCATTTTGAGTACAGGGATTCAAATCCTGAAAATCCCCTTTTCTTTAATGAATTTAGATGTACAATATATATATATACATTTCATGAATTTAAAATGATCATTCTCTTCTCTCTTGCAGGCTGTAGCTGAAATGGCTGCAATTGGATTTGGATTGCCCAAGGATGCTTTTACGTCTCTTCTAAAGCAGGTAGATTGCATAAATCATTTGTTATTTTTCTTTATGTAGACTTTGACTGAATTTGAACATGCAATCTTACCGTCTGGAAAACAATTCCAATTCCAATTTTGTTTTTGGTTATTATTGTTAGATGGGTGTAGCACATCAATATTCGTTTCCAGTAAAAAAATAAAAAACAATCATCTACCCTGAAACTAGAAAATTTACCAAAGATGAAAAATGTTAATCTATGGTCTTGTCTTGATTTCAAACTTTTGGTAGATGACAAGTAATTGTTCTTCCATGTTAACTACAGGGACCACAGCTTCTAGGTCCAACAGGAAGTGACCTTAGCCATTACTATGAAGAAGGCACTGTGTTTGCTGGATATCATTATGACACTAACTTTTTAACAATTCATGGGAGAAGTAGGTTCCCTGGTCTAAACATTTGGCTTAGGAATGGACAAAAACTTGAAGTGAAGGTTCCTCCAGGATGTCTTTTCATTCAGACAGGAAAGCAGGTAAGCAAGAGCTAACATGGTAATTGATCTTTTAATAAATTTTTACTAATTTTTTCTTAATTTGCTATGCTTTTGTTTGCAGATAGAGTGGTTGACTGCTGGAGAATGTTTGGCTGGTATGCATGAAGTTGCAGTCACAAACAGAACAATTGATGCAATCAAATTGGCATCAAAGCAAAATCGCAGTTTATGGCGAGTGTCTTCAACAGTAAGTTATCATATCTATGATCTAATAAATACAAATTATCAGACAGTATTGTCCATTTTGGGAAATAAATAAAAGTCCTGTAATACCTAGAAAATCTTAGTATCCTTAATTATGGAAAGTGTGTTAGGCCTTATAAGGATTAAATCCTGCAATCCTTAGCTCATATGGGACCCTTGTGGAAAGAGTGTGCCGGCCTTATATTAAGGCTTCAACTCCTGTGACCCTAAACTCATATGGGGAAGAGTGTGTTCATCCTTAAGTCCTGTGTAACTCCTAATCAATACCCTAGTCCATATGGGGATCATTATGGGTGGAGTGTTTTCAGCCTTGCAAGGCTTAAATCTTTGTAATTCTATTTGTTACCTATCCTAGCTGTCCTTATGGGACCTTTGTGGAAAGAGTGAGCTTAGTCTAATAATAAGGCTTTTAATTCCTGTAACTCTTATGGAAAGAGGCTGGCCTTATAAAGGTTGAAGTACTGTAAATCGACAGCCTCGTATTGTAAGGCTATGCTATTGGTATGCCCCACGTAACAGTTTCATTGTCTTTTTTATTTGCAGCTCTTCTCAAACATTGCATCAGATGCTGTGTTGAAGCCTTTAGGCCGCTTTGCAGAAAGCCCACAAGCAAGCAAATATGCTCCCATATTCACAGGAGATTATATGCAAAAAGAGCTCACAGCAATTAAACTGAAGTAGAAGCTTGTTATAGCCTGGTGGTAGTTAATTATGGTTTGTTATGTTGTGTAATAAAGAGAGTTTAGTAATGTGGGTATTAGAGCTTAATAAGACCTTGAAAAGTTGTATTTGTGATGTTTAATTAAGCATGTTATCTCTAGTCAATTTCTTAATGTGCTACAGGTGTGCTGTTGTAATCTTGAAACCTATTAGATTTTGTTAATATAATGAAATCATTAAGAAAATGTGTTAAGAATTATGATTGAGAAGTTAAGAATTATTATTGATGCTTCTTAGATTGTGGTTGGTAGACCAATATACATATATATATTTTCATTTCAAAATACACATGCTTGTGCTGTGGCAAATTTTATTGAATTTTGGGCTAAATGTTTGCAATTTAGTAGCACTTACACTTTTCCCCTTGTTTTGCCAAATAGATTAGAACTTAAGTTGCTTATTAGAGTTTTATTTATTTTATTTACCTTTTAATATTGTAGTTTGGTGTGGGTCAACTTTTGTGCTCACCTCCTTCTCAAAGCCATATATAAGACAACATGAAAATATTTTGTAAAAAAACAATAATAAAAAAAAGCTTAGCCATTGCTGAAATAGTTATTTATATCTATTACTCTGTTTTCTTATGAGATGAATGCAATTTAAGCATTAGCCTTACTATGGTTCCAAAACCAAATGTATTAGCCTTCAAGTTTCAAGTTCTTTTAGGGAAAAGAATTGGACTAAGTGTAATTGTTAATACCAATATACTATATATATTTTTAATTATGCCATAAATATAATATTCTCTGCAGAATGTGTAAAAAAACCTATTTGTCTCTTATTTTTCTAACCAAAAAACGCATATATACTAGGACCAAAAAAATAAAAAATTTAGGTGAAGTACAAGGAGTCATGAAATTTGAGCTTATTAACCATTTCATAAGCACACCACAAGAACTAGAGGGCTCTTGATATAACTCAGATCAAAAGCAGAGGTAACATAAAAATAGCATGATCAATGTGTAGTCTTGGGTTAGGAATGCTACGCATAGAGGCGTGAGCTCCATTTGCTATAAATAAATGTGCATAATTAAAACCTTTATGAGAACAATTTTATTTTTCAAATAACTAATAATCTGGGAGAGGTAAAAGAAAATTTAGTAGAAAAATGAAGTTTTCTAGTATTAAGACCTTGCCGTTGCTAGTTTTTGTGCTGGTAATGACAGGTTTAGTAAAGCAAGGCAAAGGTCATGCTTGTGGTAGCACTTTTTTCTCAGCACTTATTCAATTGATACCTTGTAGGGCAGCAGTTGCTCCTTTTAGCCCAATTCTACCAAGTGAAGCTTGTTGTAATGCTGTGAAACTCTTGGCCAACCTTGCTTATGTGTGCTTGTAAATGGACCTCCAATTTCTGGTGTGGATAGGAAAATGGCCTTGCAGCTTCCTGATAAGTGCACTACTAACTTTGAACCATGTATCTTTGTTTTCAAAACATTACCCATTTCTATCTTTAATTTGTTTTTATTTTTTTATGGAAAATTATTGAAAAAATCTCAAGTTTTGAATTTTGACATTGTCTCATATTACTTGAAATATCACTTTTTTTTAAAAGGTGTTGAATTAAAAGTTATTGATATTTGGAATATCACTAAGTCAATGTTAAAGAATATATTTTTCTTTTCCTTTTGATAGATTAAGGTGGAATTTTATTTTCCATGTATTTATTCATTTTTATTTTTTTTAATGCGCAGGTGAAATTGCAAAGAAATAGAAGCACAGAGCAAAATAGATATCAAGGCTTCCTGGCAAAATAGAGCAGAATGAGTTCATTTTAGAAATAACAATATGCTAGTAATATAATTTTAACTCTAGAAGTTTTTATTTTTTTGAGGAGTTGTTTATTTTTGCTTTTCGGCTATTTGACAAAATTTTTTAATACAGTTATTAACTTTTTTATTTCAATAGCTATATCAAATCTATTTTATTATTATTTGATTATTTTTTTTAGTGACAGTTATTAGGTAATTAATTATAAAAATTTTAATTTTAAATATTTTAAAATAATTTTTATTTATTTAAATAAAAATAATTGTTAATAATAATTTTATTAAATATTTAATAACAATTAATTATCAATTAATAATTACTAGCAGTTAGTTATTAAGGACCAACAATAACTTATAATTAATAACTGTTATTCACAATTAAATCAAATAAAATTTGAATAATTATTTTTTTTTTAATTTATTGTTGAATTATTTTTTATGCTCCATTTATATCATTTCCTTCCAATAATATTCTTATGCCATTTGAAGACCATTTTTTTATATTTTAAATTATTTTTATATGAATTTCAAATTTTTATATAGATATTGGCTAGATTGTCTGAATGCTAGCTATTAGCCTATATGAAACACTACTTTGGAAAGGGCAATATTCAGATTAATTATGAAAAATGAAAAATTAAATTATTTGCATCTGAATATGGTATTTATTATTTACTTATTTCATTTTTTTATATATCGTTTAAAATTTTATATATATATTAAGATACTTATTAATTAAATTTAAAATGACTTATTTAACTTTATATCAGTAATCTTATTTTAAATTAAGTTATTAAACTTTAATTAAATGTTATAAGGATCAAATAAAAAAAAATGGATAAATAATATTTAAAAAATTTAAAAAAATAATTAAAAATATAAATAAATAAATTTTTAAAATGATAGATAAAATAAAAATAAAAATGAAGAGAGTATTTATTTATTTGTTACGCTAATGGTCCTTATTCTAACATAATTAAGAGGATCTGAATTCCCTGGCCAATCCTTCATTTCATCTATAATAATTATTAACTAAGCCTAGCAACTAACCATTAATTGTTGATTACCTAATTTTTAACTTGATCTTCTTTCTCTATTTCATCTCGAGTCTTCTTCTTCAATAACTCAGCTGCAAAGCCAATCCTTCCAAGGCCTAGGCCCAAGCCCACCAGCCCTTCCACTTACCCGTCACCTCCACCTCCTTAATTAATAATTAATTAGTCCATGGAAAATCTCTAAATGCATTTTAGAAAAAATGCTATGTGGATCCAAATAAATTGCTAAAAAATAGTTTTTCCCGGAGTAAAAAAAAAAAATCAATTTTAAGTTGAATAATTTAAGTGAATTTTAATTTAATTTAATTTAATTTATTTTTTAACAGAGATATGTTTGTCAAACAATTTAAAATTAAAAAAGTATTAAAAAATTTTAATTTTAGACTCAACCTTATATTCAAAAAATATTATGTAAACTTAGTTTATTATGTCAGATTATGAATTAATTAATATTGATCAGATATATCAAATAATAATTATCTCATAAATTAAATATAATAATTAACTACCTACTAAATCATAAATCGTGTATTATAATTAACATATTAATATATTATATTCCTATTAATTAGTCTATAATTATAATTTGATATAATAAAATAAATTTATTTAAAAATTTTTTCATTCATGCCTATCTTCTATACTTCATAGTAAAAAGAGAGACAAAAACTATATATATATATATATATAGAGAGAGAGAGAGAGAGAGAGAGAGCATTGTTGCCTTAATGAGTAACTAACAAAACCTAGTATTGCTCTTAGTTTCTTGCTGTAGCTATGCCTAACTCAGTTGAAAAACTAATTTCGTTGTCTTATTATGATCATTTACTTCACAAACTCGGAAATAAAAAGAAAATTTCATATTATTTACAATTGAAATACCAATTAATACTTGTGATTTTAAGAATTAAAAATTAATTTAATTGGTTAGTGATTTTGCTTATTTTTTATTAATTAAAATTACTTTTAAATTAACAGTTAGAAATTAACTTTTTGAGATATAATATAACGATAAATACATTTTTTTTTCGGCAATAGATATTAGATCAATTTCTTCTCTCAATATTAAAAAAAAAGTTCAAACAAATTAATTAAGGGAGGGAAGTTCATTAAAACAAATTATTACGGGAATAACAGTTTGGTGTATATATATATATATCATTATGTGAAAGAAGTTGCCAAGAAAACAATTAAAATATAGCATATGCCCATTAATGCCTGCAAAAACTAGAGAATCAATGCCGTATTTGAAGATTGTCAAGTTAGTGGATTTGGTGATATACCCAAAGAACATGCATTACTTGTTAGTAATATTAAACATATTGAATAATAAGAGATCCAAAATTGTGGGATAATCCCAATGAGCTCTTGTAAGAAGAGGACAAATAAAAGAGAAGTAACAGGCAAATAAACTTGACTTTTCTTTCATTCGGTGGAGGAAGCTTGGAGACAAGGAGTATTTAGTTTGCCAACTAAATATTCTTTAAATGTCTATTCATATTATAAGAAGTTATAAATTTACAATCTGATAATATTTTTTTAAAACTATATTTTAAAATAATATAAATTATTGATTTACAAGTTACAAGATAAACTTTATAAAATATTTTATCTTATCTAAATTAAAAGAGATTATTTAATCGAATAAATAATAGTGATTAAATAAAAAAATAAATAATAAATAATTAAATAAATAATAAATATTTTATAAAATAGCTAATATTATTAATTTTTTATTTATATAGATATAATATAATAATGTAAAAAAATTAATATTAATAAACATATAATTCAAATAGATGGAAATTAAATCTCAGTTTTTCAAAATAAGAGAATTTCATGTATTCTGAAAAAAATAATTTTTTTTTAAAGTTTATATATACTGTGATCAGGTCATCAGATCAAATTGATTTCTGATATGATGTTCGATTAAATTAATTGGACCAACCTAATCAATCTGAATATGACAATATATATAATAAATTTATATTTTTTGAGGTTAATATAACTACATAATGCCCTAGTATATTTTGAAACTTGTTATACTTAATAAGCGTACATTACTTAGCCTAAGATTCCACAAAGTCTCAACAATCCAGCAATGGCAATGGCAACCATTAGTGATATACAGTACTATTTGATCCTCCTCTTCCTCTTGCTAGTCTCAATCTTTTTTCTTCTATACCTCTTCAAGAAATCCACAAAACCAACACTTCGCTTTCCTCCAAGCCCACCAGCTCTCCCATTCATAGGCCATCTCCACCTTCTACGTCCAGTAATATCCAAATGCCTCCACAAAATCTCATCTAAACATGGCCCTCTCCTTTATCTTCGCCTTGGCTCTCGTCCTTTTCTTATTATTTCATCATCAACATTTGCTACTGAAATTTTCAAAACAAATGATCTCATCTTCTCAGAAAGACCAAAAATAAGTCCACTCGAAGAAGTATTTGGTAACTCAGGCATTACTACTGCTCCATATGGAGATTACTGGAGATTCATGAAGAAACTATGCCTTACAGAGTTGTTCGGACAGCGCCAGCTCGAAAGATTTCATGGTGTTCGACACGAAGAAGTTAAGCGTTTTTTGCATAATTTGGTACAGAAAGCTTATAAAAATGAGAAATTTGATTTGGGTTATGAGTTAATGAAGCTAACAAATAACATTATATGTAGAATGGCAATGAGCACAAGGTGTACGACCAAAGATGATGAAACTCAGAGGTATAGAGAATTGGCCGTAGGATCAGTTAATTTAGCTGGAAAATTATCTATAGCTACCATGTTGGGTCCTTTTAAGAAATTGGGGTTTTGGGTATTTAGAAAACAACTACAAGAAGTAACAAGAAAGTACAATGAGTTGCTTGAGAAGATTTTGAATGAGCATGAAGAAAATGCAAAGAGAGTAGATAATAATAAAGATTTGATGGATATTCTCTTGCAAGTACATCAGGATAAAGATGCAGAGTTCAAGATAACCAGAAGCCACATGAAGGTGTTCTTTCAGGTATACGCGGATATAACTTACTAAATTTATGCATAATTTCAATTATATTTTGCAATTACGTTTTATCACTATATATATATTTTCAGAATATGATTTATTGATTTTCATGTTGTACCAATCACAATTTAGTTTAATGGCACTAATATCATCTTTCGTTTTAAAAGATTTTTAAATTGAGTCTCAATTGAAATCAAATTTATAAAATAAAAATAAAATATGATTTTCATATCATGAACACTTATTTTTATAACACCAAGTGAGTCAAATGGATCAAATAAGTACTTGAATCCATTATATACTCTAATCTCACCTTTACCTTATATTTTTCTATTTATATTATAAAAAAATAAATTAAATAATAGTGTTACATTGGAGCTTACTAAACTTGACATTTTCCTATATTGATATACTAAAAAATAAAATATTTGTTTTTGTTGTACTAGGAACTCTTCATGGCAGGGACTGATACTTCAGCACATACCATGGAGTGGGCCATGGCAGAGCTCATTAACCATCCCAATGTATTCAAGAAACTAAGAGAAGAAATAGAGTCAATTGTTGGAACAAATAGACTAGTGGAAGAATCAGATATCCCAAATCTCCATTATTTGCAAGCAGTAGTGAAAGAAACATTGAGATTGTACCCTATAGGACCTGCAATACTTAGAGAAAGTCGTGAAGATTGTAAAATTGGAGGATTTGATATACCCAAAAAAACAACAACAGTGATTAATGTATATTCCATAATGAGGGATCCAAAGTTGTGGGAAAATCCTAATGAGTTCATCCCAGAAAGATTCTTGCAAGAAAAGGAAAATAGGAAGTCAAATAATTTCAATTTTGTTCCATTTGGTGGGGGAAGGAGAATGTGCCCTGGTTCAAATTTAGCGTTAATTGTAGTTACCATTACTATAGCATCTATGGTTCAATGCTTTGATTGGAAGGTTGATACTGACAAGGTTAATGTGGAAGCTAAATCAGGCTTGATCATGTACTTGGCTCATCCACTTTTGTGTGTTCCTTCTGTTCACTTCAACCCATTTGCTGCCTAAATTATCCAAGATTTGCATGTATATACTGGATTATATGCATAAATTGATTTGAGAATATCCGCAGCAGATTCAAATCAACATATATGTGATTCTATTTTATAATTGCTTCCTATTATGTAACTCCTTTAAATTTCAATGTAATGAAAAAAAAAATCTCCTTGGTTCAACAATCACTCGAAATAAGAAATTCATAAATTGTAATACATTAAATCAAACAAGATGATAAATTAAGTCAATAGTTAATAAGATTATATAATGTAAGTAATGTTTTTAAAATCGGACTGGTCAGAATACCGATGAAAGCAGAGGGTTAGAGAATCGAAAATTTAATCGGAATTGAACCGGTTAAACTGAAATAAAATAAAAAACAATTAAATTTAATATTATATAATAGAAAAAATACATTAATCTATTTTTTCTATTATACCATAGAAAAATAATTCAATTAAATTTAAAATAGTAATATAATAATAATTAATTATTATAAAAATAAAAATTATCATAATTAATTTTACATAAAATTATAAAAAATATTTTTTTATATCATATATTATTATATGAAAAAAATTTAACTCATGCATCATACTAATTGTCCTCTAATTTTCTAATATTTAGATAGTTTTGTCATTAAAAAAAATTTAACAAGAGATAAACTATAATTAAATTAAATATGTAATAAATATAAGATATATTATAATTATATTACATATTAAAAACATGATAAATAAAATATATTTATATAAAATAAATAAACTAATACACATTAGTTAACAAATATATTAAATAATAATTAAAATAAAATTTTAAATCACAAAAATATATATATTTATATTTTAAGGATACATTAAATTTAATGGATTTAATTATCTTAAAAAGCTAATAATATAATTTATTAATTAATTAAATTATTTGATAATTATAAATATTAAGTTTGAAAAAATATTAACAATACTTATCTTTATTATAATGAAAAGAACTTTAGAAAACCTTCAAAAGGTTTTGAGTTCGAATGCCCTTGGATACAAGAATTTATTAAAAAAAAAATTAAGAATAAAAAGGTACGATTTTAATCCAAAATAACATTGTTTTGATAAAAAATTGAAACAAAAAATTTAGACTGATTCGATCGCATAATCAGTCGATTCGATTGATTTTTTATCCGATTCTTCAAGGATAAATAAAAAAAAAGCTGACTAACCTCATTTTTAATTTGATTCCTGATTTTTTCGATTCAGCAAATCAATTTAGTCTGAGTTTGATAACTATGAATATAAGCATATTTGATTACATTATATTTTAAAAGTTGAATTTTGTATTAAAAAAATAAAATCAATTTCAGATAAATTGTACAATAAATTGAACAGATTATTGAACCCATGAACAAGCCTACTCCTATCCGGAACTTATAAAAATATTAATTGAGAATATTGAGAGTGTTTGGATAAAAATTTTGTATTAAAGTTATCGTTTAAAAAAAAACTATCATGTCTAGTTTTTTTTTTCTTTTTTTAAGCTTCAAAATTATATTTAAAATTAATCATCCAAATATTCAAAATATCTTTTAGTATTTTTAAATTTTAAAATAGTGTTTTATAATTATTTTAAATAGATCCAAACATCATCTTAATTGGCTAGTTCATTCTTGATCAAGACTTTTTATAGGGATGATTTTCTTTGACTTTCCACTATAGGGATTTTCAATTATATTGTTCATAATATTTGTGAAGTTTTATATCCTAAAATGTGTTTGATGTTGAGGTTTTTTTTTTTTTATCAATTATCTTTATTATCATTTAAAGTCACAGAATTGAGGAGTCTTATGTTATATATATCCTAATTAATCCAATTATATAATGAAAATTACAAAAGGGGATTCACCCACAGTCGACAAACTATTTAGAGCATTCTAATCAACCGAAAGCATGGTAAAATTTATTCCTACAGTT
>CANXYC010378782.1:0-24706 GCA_948193065.1 Aleurites moluccanus
TCACACAAAATATTGAATCATCATATCACAAAAAGTTTCATTACTCAAAATATGAATTCTTTAAGCAAACTATCAATTTTAGAAACAAACTAAATTGAAGCAAATAAATTAAATATATTTGAATAATAAGTATACCAACATAGAGTTTTAGAATTTAACTAAACTCAATCAAAATGGGCATTTTCACTAACAAGTGAACTATTTATTCAACTGAAAGAAAATATAACAGTCCCCCACAGTCTAGAGCTATAGAGAAATTATTCATCAAGTAGATCATCCTCATCAGAAGTCCAGTTCAGCTCAGCTCTCTTATTTTCATCATTTCCTGTAAGTTACCAAATATGAATTTCATATGAATTTAATCATTTGTATAACTTTTTAAAGTATTTAGTTCATCCAAAAGAGCTTAGCACAATACCACAATGACTGAAAATGATGATATATTAATGCCAATTAAGCATCAATACCAACAATACATTAATGTCAATAATAGTATGCATCAATGTCAAAACCAATAAGCATGAAAGTCAAGTTTCTTTATAAGAATAAGACCTAAACAGTTTCTTTTTCAAAAGAATCATTTCATATTTTATTGTGGAATATTACAGCTGCTAAGTTCAAATCTAGTTAAGCTGCATCATCAAGTATGGAATGATACAACCGCTCAGGACAGAACATCCAAATGGAAATAAATTATCTCATCAAATGTGGAATGAGACAATTCATCCAAAAGGATATATCATCAAATGTGGAATGATATATTAACAATTGTAAGCATCAAAACATTATCAAGTGCTTATCTTAATCACCAAAGAGATATTCGAAAATTTAAAAATAACACAGATGTAGGTTAATGCCTATCTCATATAGCTTTTAACCCGTTTCCCCCATAATTTTGAATATTCGATTTTTGTTCAAACCTTTTGTGAGTGCATCTGTAATATTATCCTTCAATCGCACATCAACCAAAGTAATAATACCTTGTTTTATAAGATAATTCAGCATTCCATGTTTCAGCTTAATATGCCTCCTCTTACCATTAAAGAGTGAGTTTTTCACTACTGAAACTGTAGTTTGATTATCACAGAACAAATTTAAAAAATTAATCTTTGGATAAGTCAATGGAATATCTATGATCAGATCTCTTATCCATTCTGCTTCTCCTCATGCCGAAGCTAGAGCTGATAGTTATGATTCCATAGATTACAAAGCAATATAAGTCTGTCTTTTGAATTTCCATGCCACAGCTACTCCACCCAGTGTAAAAACATAACCACTAGTAGATTTACTATCTCCAAATTTTGAGCACCATGATGCATCAAAAAAACCTTCCAAAATAGGAGGATGACCATTATAGCATAGAGCATAATTTATAGCACCCTTAAGATATCTCATTAGTCTCGTTAAGGCATTCCAATGCTCTTGACTAGGATTACTAGTGAAACGACTCAGCATGCCAACTGTAAAGGCTATGTATGGTCTAGTGCAAGTCATTACATACATGAGACTACCAATCAGTTTGAAATAATCCAACTGATTCACACTAGCTCCTTCATTAGGGCTTAGTCTTTTAGTAGGGTCATATGGTGTCTCAGCCACTTTGCACTCAATGTATCCCCATTTAAAAAGTAGTTTCTCAATATAATGAGCTTAGCTAAGGGTGACACCTTGCCCTCGAAAACTTACTTTCATTCCAAGAATGGTGTCTACTACACCAAGATATGACACGTTAAAGATTTTAGTTAATTCGCCTCTTACTTCATTTACCGTAAAAAGATCTGTACCAAGTATCAACATGTCATCCACATACAAGCAAATAATCGCAACCTTATTCGACACAGAACGGAAGTAAAGGCATTTATCAGAATAACTAGATTTAAATCCTAAGCTCTTTACAATTTTATTGAATTTTTGATACCACAATTTAGATGCTTATTTTAGACCATACAAAGATTTGTTTAATTTACAAACTTTATCTCTAAACCTTTCATGACAAACCCTTCACGTTAGTTCATGTAGATTTTCTTTGTTAGATCTCCATTCAGGAAAGTTGTCTTTACATCCATTTGATGCACAACATAGTATTCAATAGATGCCAATGCAAGAAGAATTCTAATCGTAGTCAAATGACAGACAGGTGAGTATACATCAAAATAATCTATACCATAGATTTGAGTATACCCTTTAGCTACTAAACGTACTTTGTACCGTGCTATTGATCCGTCAGGATTTAGTTTATTCTTCAAAATCCACTTATAACCTATAGTCTTAGCCCTTTTTGGCAAATCGACTAGTTGCCAAGTTTGATTTTGTAACAGAGAACTCATTTCATCATCAATGGCTTCTGCCCATAATAAGGAGTCCCTAGATTTTATCGCTTCTTTATAAGTAGATGGATCGTCCTCTAAATGATAAGTAACAAAATTCTCACCAAATATTTTGGGAACTCCCTCTCTTGTAGATACTCTTAAAAGTAGTGATCCATTAATTTGAGGAGTGTCAGAGGAATTAGGTGCAATTTCTATTAGAGATTCTGAATTAATTTCTACAGTACCAGGTAAAGTCAATCCTTGATCTTTTATAAATTTATCCTCAAAGAATACTACATCTCTAGATTCTATAACCACATTGGTAGATAGATCCAAAAACCGATCAGTTGCACTATCCTCTGCATTACCTAGGTATACACATGTGTTGGTCCTAGGTCCTACCTTTGGTCTCCTAGGGTCTAGTAACCCCAAGTCTTTAGGGTATCATATTTATAAGGATGTTTATGCCATAATTCATAAGGTATTGAATTTGTCTTAGAATGTGGCATTCTATTCAGGTTGTTATTTGCAGTCAAAGCTACTTCTCCCCAGTAACAAGAAGACATACCAGCTGTCAATAACATAGAGTTTAACATTTTAGTTAACGTCCTGTTCTTACGTTCAGCTATGCATTAGATTGAGGTGAGTAAGGAGCAGTAGTTTCAAGTATTATACCATGAGAGTTATAAAATTTCTTGAACTCTGTCAATTTGTATTCTCCTCCTCTGTCACTCCTAAGTCTTTTAATTTTCAAGTTTAATTGATTTTCAACACGATTCTTGAAAATTTTGAATTTATCAAATATTTCATTTTTAGATTTTAACAGATAAAATGACAAAATCTAGAAAAATCGTCTATAAATATTACCAAATACTTCCGACCTCCTATAGTTGTGAAGTTTTTAAAATCACATAAGTCAGAATGTATTAATTCAAGAAGTTGTGTACTCCTAGAAACCGACTGAAAAGGTTTTTTAGTAATTTTAGTTTGAGCACACATTTCACATCTGTGAAATTTGATCGAAGTATCTAATGGTATATTATGAGTTTTAGCTAGTTTAGCCATTTTCTTATAGTTCACATGTCCTAATCGATTATGCAATATTTTTTGATCAATTAAATTTGAAATAACATAACTAACTGTTTCATTTGCTAAACTCAGTCTATACATATCATCTACTAAATAAGCACATCCAAAATAACAAGAGTTAACAAACAAAGTTACTCTACTATTATAAATTAAAGTGTTCATACCAGCAATATTTAAAAGACTGATAGAAATTAAATTCTTTAAGATAGATAGAACTACTTTAGCTTTTTTCAGAGTTAGAATTTTACCTGAAGAGAGCGCTATATTTATTGTACCAGTGCGAGTCACTACTTCTTTGTCTCCACTAGCCACAACGATAGTCTCGTTGACTTCAGTAGCATCATCAAGTTGTATTTTGTTCTTACAAACATGACATGTGGCTCATGTATCTAACCACTATTCTGAAGAAGTACTGGTCTTTCCACTTTTTTCGATCATAGCAATAAAATTCTGAGGCTCAGTATTGTGTACTATCATAAATGTTTCTTTATTTGGTGTGTTAGATCTAGTTTTTAGAGCAGCCTTACATTCTGCAGTGAAATGACCCCATTTCCCACAGTTGTGGCACTTGCCCCTTTTCTTCTTAGAAATTATCTTTTTGGCCTCCAACCTGGGCGATTCATTTTTTGTCGATTTAGATCTCCTAGAAAATTTCTTGGAATGTGTGATTGTGTTAGCAGCCGACTGCTGTTGTTTGACAATTTTCAAGTTATTTCTAGCTTTGTTCTCATCTTCGATTCTGATAAATCTTTTGAGATCATCCAATCACACTTGCACCTTTTTTCTATACATTTCAGTTTTAAAAGTGTGTCATGCAGAAGGTAGTTTGTAAATTATTGCCCCAACTAAGAAGGCATCACAGATGATAATCTTTTCATTATTTAATTTAGATCTCAGATTTTCTAGATCAGTTACTTGAGGAGTGATTTTCATATTTTCATTAAATTTGAAATCCATGAATTTGTCAACTAGGTGTGTTTTTGACAATTCCTCCTCTTTTCTAAATTAAACATCTAAATTATCTCATATTTCTTTAACAATATTGTATTTGCTAAAAACTTCTGCCAACCGATCAGAAAGATAATTCAATAAATAGTCCTTACAGAAGTCATCATCCTTGTTTTATTGAGATTTATCAACGTCCTCCATCGTATCAACAAAGGTACTCAAAACAGTGTAGAATATATTTTCATATTTCAGTCTAAATTGAGTCTTTCGCTTCCAAGAATTAAATTCAGATCTACTAAACGTTTCCAGTTTGACCATCTCAATCGGAATATGTTTATTCATGCTTCTATATATTTAAATAGATAATTAAATAGCAAAAATTATATAGAAAAAAAGTTGGAACAAGTGCACCTGAATCAAACTAATTGAATCAAACCAGTGATTGAATCGAACTAATGATTTGAATCGAACCAACGAATATAACCAAACCAGTTTCAAATCTTCATGCCCCGAGCTCCACTGTCCACACTGAGGTTTTAATTCTTCATTTGGATCGGCAATAAGGAGACAATCGGTAAGGCAACAGTAGTGGTAGTCGATGTCGAAGACTAGATCAACGAATAATGAGCGCGATCAACCTACAACTGTGCAACAATGGTGGGATCGCGATTGGATTATGTTCCTTTTTTTTTCAACTGCCAAACTCTCTCTTTTCTCCTTTATTTAATCAATAACTTGAATCAAGAATAATAAATTTGATTATTTAATTAATCAAACTAGAGCTTGAATAAAAAACAACAAACTTGAATTCAAATTAGAAAAAAAAAAAACTTGAATGCTTGAAATCAAAATTAGAAAACCTAATGCTTCAAGATTGTTAGGGTTTTAGGTTAATCAATATGTGATTGCTTGAAGCATTACACCATAAGTATCTAATTTGGAATACCTATATATATGATTACACTAGGGTTAAACCAGTTAATGGGCTTTTGCCCATTAGGCCCACTACAAAGGCCCATTATCTATTAGGGCTTATATTAGAACATATTTCAGGGTTATTTAATATACCCAACAAAATTACCATAAACTGCAACAAAGAAAGTGATGAAGTTTTGCCACCCCTTCTCACGTCATAGATCGAGCTTTGCCCGCGTTCAAGCAAGGGTCCATCGTTTAGCCTGACCCAATACCTAAATTTGAACCAGTTCTGCTTTTGAATTAATGATAAATCAATTACATAGTTGAATTCCTAATCAATCTTTAAAAGTAGCAAAATAATCCACCAAATAGTTCCCAAATTCAACCGAAGAATAACATACTATTAGAAAGGTGGAAGTGAGGCTGAAAAGCAAAATAAGTATTTAAGACTTTCGAACTAAAGTCATCGGAGGACAAGGATGAATCGCTGCCGTTGGTCGAGTTCCAAGACACGATTCCGAAGGCAGTCTAGTTGGGCCTCCACGACAGCGGCGTCAAACAAAAAGAAGATGGCCTCCTCGCTTAGGCTTGCAATATCTCCTTCTCCTTCTTCTACATTTCTCTCTTTTGCAAATGTTTAGATTTTCTTTATGAGTCGATTTATGTCTTTGAAACGACGATTGATGTTTTTGCTTTACTAGATCTTTGACATGTGACTAGGCAGTGAATCGTGAAGAAATTGTACATGGTTAGGCTCATCGACGCCATGGCACTACATAAAGAGGAGGTTTTTGTAGTGGGTCATGACTGGGGCGCATACATAGCGTGGTTCTTTTCCTTCCTTAAGAAAATTGATAATGAGTTTTGTTTGGTTAAGAGAGAAGAGCTAGCAGATGAAGAAGAAAAAAGAAATGGTTGAATGTTTTTTCCTTCTTTTTTTTTTAGTTTCTTAGAAATTTACGCAAAAGTCAAAAATTCTTTTCACGTCAGCATAAAAACTTTAAAAATTACTTACTCTATTTTTTTATCCATTTAAGGATTTGCACACACATATTAAAATATTTATTAATTAGATTCAAAATAATTTATTTAATATTATATTTTTAATTTTATTTTAAATTAAATTATTATATTATAATTAAATGTTATAAAATTAAAGTAAGAAAAAGTGGATAAATATTATTTTAAAAATTTAAAACGATAATTAAAAATATAAATAAATAAATTTCTAAAATGATAAATAAATAAAAAAAGGGAAAAAGTATATTTTTGTTCACAGCACGAGTGTAATATAGGTGCATGAATTCTAATATTGAAGTGCTTTATGATTCAATTTAGCATTTTTTGAGTACTAATATGGTTATTTTTAAAATTTCATGTCAAATTTAGGTGATAAAATAAGTCTTTTACCTATAAAATTTGATAAAAAAGAAAAATAAAACTTTCAAACATAATAATTAAAGAACAACACTTTTTAAGCAATAGTAACCTTAAATAACTCACATTTACATTTTATTTTATACCCTTTGATTCAGAAGATGGGTAAATTTTTTTAAATATTATTTTTATATATTTGTAATTATTGTAAATAATTTTGATTGTTATAACTAACCTCCACTAATTATTTTTTATTTTTTATTTTTAATGGAGGATCAATTCTGAACTTGTTAAAAAAATAAATTATAATTAATTTTTATTTTTTAATTACTCTAGAATCCTTATATTTTTTCATATTATATTAAATAATTATTATATTTTTAAAAATATATTAAATTGTCCCTTTATTTTATTTTTATTAGATTAATTTTTTATTTTACCGTTAGTAAATAATTTAAAAATTAAAATTTATTTAAAATATTTTTTTAATATCTAAAATACTACTGTCTATATCGCTTTTTCAATTCATATGAGTTGCAGGTGGAAGAATTGAATCTGTTTGTCTCATGTTCGAATAATTGACTAAAAAAGATAAGAAATAAGAAGGAAAGAAGGAGGTCAGTTCCTTGCATTCAATTCTCTCTTTCTCACCCTATTTGCTTCTCTTTATAAAAGAGCTCGATTTTCTCTTGCAGATTGCAACAACCTCCACTTCTCTAAATCTATCTTCTCTCTCACTCTAAACATTTATATACTCTATCTCTTTCTATTTCTCTCTCTCTCTCTGTAGCCAAAATACATTCTCAACGCTTTCTGACTCTACACATAGTGCTTTCTTATTTATTCAAGCTGGCTATCGAAAATTAGGAAACCACTATCAAGCCTAGAAACAGGAGAATCACGGTATTTATTGAGCTCTTTTGATTTCTTTTACTAATCTTTGATATGGGTTTTGCTTAAAATTGCCTTATTTTTCTTAATTTGAAACAATGGCTTTTGTTTTGTTTAATGCACCTTTAGATTTTTCTCTAAATTGATATAATGGCGCCTTTCAGAGGACTATGAGTTGGAGCTTAGGAGAGATGGATTGAAAAGTGTCGTAAAATCATCGACATAGGTTGTTGTTGCTGGCGGCGGAGTTGGGTTCACGAAGGAGAGCAGAGATTTGGAAGGAAACATTAGAGTCGTGGAGAAGAGAGGCGGCAGAGTCTTTGACGGAGAGGATTGTAGGAGGGATTGTAGTAATGGAGGTTAGAGATTCGATAGTTGCTTGGATTTTAAAGGTGTAATATGGTAATGAGGATCGAGATTGCCTATGAGAGGAGGTGGCGAAGGCAAAGGTGACGGTGGGTGTTCTAGTTATGGTGGTGGTTGGACGATAATAGCTGTAATTGCGGCGGTGGCTGCGATTTCTGAGGTAAGGCTGTCTTGAGACATTGGATTGTTAAAAGAGAAGTATCAAGAATAAAAACGAGAAGAGATGATAGTATTAATTTGTTAATACTATGAAAACAAAAATAATGAAATTCATTTCGCTCCATTTTTAATTTGATTTTTTTTTTTATGAATTAGGGGGTGTCAAAATTCGTTTTGAAAATAGAGTTTTAAAAATATCGTTTTAAAAAAATTGATATATTTAACTTAAATTTTTTCTATTTTTAAGTTTCAAAACGATATTTTAAATTAATCTGTCAAACACTCAAAAAAACCGTTTAGTATTTTTTAAATTTCAAAATGACGTTTTATATCAATTTTAAGTAGATCTAAACACCCCCCAAATTGTTAGGTTTATTTATAGATTGAGTTGCATTTTTTTTTTTTTTGCTATAATTTGATTATGCTATTTTAATATTATGTTAGAATATTATACATATTATATATAAATATTTATAAATTGAAAATTATTTGATTTTCATTTTAACGTGCCTAGTTGATTCTTTTATACCTTAAAAAATTAACTGAAATTTTTAGGAAAAATAAAAAATTTTTAAAAATATATTTATATTTGTATCACTAGTAAAAATATATAAAAGTCTATTATTTATAAAATTTAATGACATTTAAATATTGATTTATTTTTATAAATTTTATAAAAATATAATTAAATACCTTTTAATTTTTATAAATTTTTTAAAATCTTTAAAAATTATTATTAAATACACCTTAATTTTTATAAAACTTCTAAAAATTATAAATAAATATTTTCTTATTTTTTAAATTCATCAAAATCCTTAATTATCTTTCTTGAATACACCCTTCACGACTTTTACAACTTAGAAATTTATTCTAACTAGGAAGTTAAAGTAAAAAACTAATTAGAAAATGCATTACCAACGGCCTTCCCTTTACATGAACCCAAAACTCCTAACCCCAAGAAGAATGTACAAATAAACGGGTTCGGCTCAATTGAAGGCCCAATCAGCTTTTACCTCATCATTTGCACAAATCTATTTTAGGGCCTACGTCAACAATTTTGCATACTATTAAATTTTTGAGCTTGATTATATAATTTATTTTTTTAATATAAATTTTATAAATGAAATTTAAACCTGACATCTATTTTTTTTTTAAATTGATTATATAATTTATTTTTTATTTTTATTTTTAATATTAATATTAATATTATAGATCAAATTTAAATCTGATATCGATTTTTAGAATAATTTCATCTTATTATTAAATCAATATATCAATATTTTTTATTTAGTTTATAATAAATTAGTAAATGAAGGTAGTTAATTTTTTTTTTTTGGAATATTAACAATTTTTAGATCACCAACTAAAACTACCTTACTAGGGTTAGTTAAACATGCATGATATGACAAAAGACATCCCACAATGTTTTTTTTTCATACTACCTAACATTACCACTTTAATTAATTTTGTGTCAATTTAAATAAATTACTAAACATTTTGATGTTAAACTCTTATAGAAATTAAAAGAAATTAGTATCTGCATCCAAACACTTCTTAATATTTTATGCTCATATTTTAATTTATTAAAGATATTTTAAAAAATATTATATGAATAAATTGATTATTTCTCTAATTTAATATAAAATTATAATTATTTTAGGTGAAAATTATTCGGTCAACGGAAATAAGTTTGAATGTCATGATCCTCAGATCATGGGTTTGAGGCATTAGGGATGGGGTTTATGGGTCATGGGAAGGATCTTCCCTTTGTGAGGTCCAAATACCTATTGAAAAAAAGAAACAATTTTTTTTTTAAATAAAGAAAAACTTGTTAATTAAATTAAAAAATAATGAGAGATTATATATTTAATTATAAATAAAATTTAAAAGGGAAAGAGTAAAAAAAATTATTAAAAAAAAAAAAATTTTAAACTCTAGGCAAGGGGTGGAACAGTAATTTCAGTAGGGCGCCAAACAGAACAGCACAGAAAGCTGTCTCCACCTGTCTTCTCGGCAATTACAAAGGCCTTCCTCAACAGTCTACACAAAACCCACTTCGGTTTCATCGAAACCCTCACAGATTACATATATAATATTTACTTATATACGCATATTTCCACATCTAACCCATTATTTCCTCCTCCCTTAACTCCCCTTCTCTTAAAGCTCAAATCTTTTGCATCGCATTTGGTGGGTTTCCATTTCTTTCTGTGATTTCACTTCAGAGAGTATGCAATTTTTTTTTTTTTTAAATATAATGTTGAAATTCTGAGTTTTGATCTTCCCATTGCATTGCATTTTGTGTTAATGTTTTAATGGTACAATGATCTTTCGCTACTACCCATTTGCTTAAAAGTGTTCTGTGTTTGGTATTTACTGTTCAGCAAGTAAAATATTACTGCTTCTTCTATATTTTGTTGAACCCATTCCCTGTTTAATAGGTTTAACAAGATCTTCAATGTTGGCTTGCAGAAATAATGAAATATTAGTTGGGTTTGATAAATATTGTAGTGTAACTAGTGTTGGTTATGATGGTAGTATTACAGTAAATATATTACTTTACTATGAGTTTTTTTTTTTAATATATATGTGTATATATATTTTGCATTGTTATTTTAAATTAGGTATCAGTAGTTTTGACGCAAAAAATGTTTTACTTGTGAATTGTGTACTCAAAGATTTAGAAATGCTCCTCATGTTTTCCTGGTTTATGGCTAAATTCTATTTGTTATTATAAGTAATTTTCATTTGATCAGGTCAAAAAATTATTGATGCCTTCTTTTTTTGGTGCATATTCCCAATTTGAACTTGCGAATTGTGCTGCTGATTAAAATTCTTTGTTTTGGTTATTGTTAGATAAAGTAATACTAGGGCTGTTTAGTGGTGAAATTTGCACATGTCATAAACAACATAGATTTTGTTTGTCATTTCTGTTGGCAATTTTGATGATCATCAACGTATTGTACATTGTATAATGGATATCTTCACGGTAGTGCAATTCTACAACAAGTTGTATGAGTTTTGCCTTTTTTTTTCCTGCCCCTCCCACAACCACTTTTTTCTTTCTGCATGAAAAGTTACCTAATTTTGGTCATATGTAACAGGATTTATCCTTGTATAAATAGTTTTTAATATGTTCTTATGTTGATTATGGATAATTTTGTTAATTTTGCAGACCTTTTTATAGTTGACTGTAAACAATATGGCTGCGGCTGCAACTCCTAGCACACACATGGCAATAATCAATCCTTGTTTATCTTCTTCTCGTAAAGTATTTATGTCAAGCACAGCTAGTTTCAATAATGAGTCTAAAGAAGCATCTTGGACTAGGCTTAAAAGCTCTTCTCACATCTCATCGCGTCAGCCATTCTTTCAGAGCCTTATGTCAGTGCCTCAGAAACTTAAAAAGGTTGTTACAAAAGCAACGTCTGCAGCAAATGAGAACAGGCCTCTGCCAGGATTGCCTGTTGATTTAAGAGGTTATTCATCTTTGTTTACCCCTTTTTTCATATTTTTGAACAATCACAATATCTGCATTTTGCTCCTTCAGAAATTTGATACTTGATTTAGAGATAAGTGGTACACGACAAATATAAAAAGAAAAAAAAATGAAATTAGTAACAATAGATTCAGATATTATTCTCATATCGCCCTATTGCTGTTCCCAGCATGCTTTGGCAGGTCTTTCAAGTGTTTATGTTTGAGTTGGAAGCTTTCTTCCATTGCTCTTAAGTCCTAATGATTCTATTACATTTACAAAAATTTCAAATGTTATATGCTTTTTCCATTATTATATGCTTATAGCCTAGAAAGATTGTTAAATAAACCAAGTTTCCACTAAGTTTTTATCCTTGGGACTGGCATGCATCTGAATAAGATGTGGATTTAGTGCTGCTAAATCAATACTTATAGTTTGAAAATAGATTTGTTTTCTGGGAAAATCAGCATAATCTTTGTGAAAATGATATAACAGTAACTGATGAAGGGAAAAAATGCATCACATGATTTCAATGTTCAGAGTGTAATAAATGTCTCATTACTTACTATTTCAAGGAATATAATCTTATAAATCGGAAATAAAAGAACAAAAAATATGTAAATATATGTTTGGGAGATCTGAATTATGAGATAAAATACAATTGCAGAAATCATTTTCTACCATATTAGTGAGGAAGGGAAGCCAAATTGATAACCAAGTGAGTACTGGGAAAAGAAGCGATAGGTTGGCTGAAATATGGTTTTGTTAGTAAGTTTTCCTGAGAGGCTACAGTCAATCAATTGTCACTGATTTGGATGAGGAGCTGTGGGTCTGTTATATTACTCTTAAATTAGTGTTGAAAGGTATGAATTAGGTCTAAATGGAGATGACAGGAAAAAAAAATCTAAAGGTGACAAAAATCATACTGTTAGCCATGCATGTCTTTGGACAATGTTAGAAATAAGAGATTAATAATTACTGTTTGAGCATTGAGTATTGGTTCTTTATAGTCACTTCTGTGTTCAATTTGATTCTTGACATGTCTAACAATGGTCAATTCTTAACGCAGGTAAGAGAGCATTTATTGCTGGTGTAGCTGATGACAATGGATATGGTTGGGCAATTGCAAAATCTCTTGCTGCTGCAGGTGCTCAGATTATTGTTGGTACATGGGTGCCTGTATGTAAATTTATCCAACTTAATTCCCTTGTGGCAGTTGAAATTATATTGTTCAGAAGTAGGTGTTCAGATTTTGAAGAAAAGTCTCATTTGTGCAGGCACTGAACATATTTGAAAGCAGTCTACGCCGTGGGAAATTTGATGAATCACGTGTGTAAGAACATATTTGGCATTTCCTCGATTACATGCAGATCACTAAATGTTTGACGGTCTGCATTGATATTCTAATTGATTTTTCAGATTGCCGGATGGTTCCTTGATGGAAATTACCAAAATTTACCCAATGGATGCAGTTTATGACAGTCCTGAGGATGCCCCTGAAGATGTAATAATAGTTTTCCATCTAATTTTTGGAATGGGCATCATATTTTATTATATTCTTGGTTATACTGTTCTTTGTGGGTTTTGCAGGTAAAAACAAATAAGCGATATGCAGGGGCCTCAAAATGGACTGTTCAGGTATCATTTTAGTTACACATCTATCATGCTTGCTGAAATTATTAATCTTTGTTTTGTGACTTTTAACCACAATTTTTGTGACATGATAAATCATTTCCTTATATTACCTTATTCATTTATGCAACTTGCACAGCCAAGTCAAGGAGTGATACTGAATATCAATATGTCAATATCACATGCGAATGTTCTGAATCCTAATTTATTTCAACTGTTTTGTATGTACTGATAACAACAGATCACACTGCAGTGGTGCCTCTTAAAACGATTTAATTAATAGCGCATAGTTTTTTTCCATAGTAAATCACAAATGACAGCAATATAAAGAATTTATTTACACTCTTCTTTTTCTCATGCCTATAATGAAACAATTTGAATGAGTTAGAGGGTCAGGATTGTGCACTAGACTTCGAGACATAAATCAACCACTTACTGATTGGGGTTCAATTTATTTTCAATTTTATATAGAAATGGAGTCACTTTTTACTCAACATATCATGATCAATTGCCAGCCTTGAAATGCATCAATATCTTCCTCTGTTATTTTGTTGAATGGGTTATGGTTTAAGTGTATTTTCTGCCAAAGCTGTATATTGGGTTAAAAACTCGGGTACATGTACTGATAAGTAGTATTTAATGATGTCTTACAGGAGCTTGTTGAATCAGTGAAGCAGGATTTTGGCAGCATTGACATCCTTGTGCACTCACTTGCTAATGGACCGGAGGTGCAATGCAATTGATATTTTCATTTTATGCTGCTCTTTCCAGATATTCTTAGTACTAAGGTATTCAACTTGCTCAGGTTAGCAAACCTCTTTTGGAGACATCAAGGCATGGATATCTTGCGGCCATTTCCGCATCAAGTTACTCGTTTGTTTCCTTACTGAAGCATTTTGTTCCAATAATGAATCCTGGTACACTTCTTATCCGATATTGTTTCCCTTTACATGTGGTTTATATCCCTATCATCACTTTTTGCACTGCACCTTACTTCTGAAAACTCAAATGGTGTATTAACATGAATAACTGGCATGCCAGAGAGATGGTTAGAACTTGAGATTTGATGTTGATATTGCAGGTGGTTCTTCAATTTCTCTAACCTACATTGCCTCCGAAAGGATCATTCCAGGGTATGCACTTTTGGGATTGCTTCTTTATCTCACCCGCTCTCTTATATTTTTTTTTTTTATTTTTTTTTCCAAACAAGATTTCAAATTGTTCTCCATGCACAGGTATGGTGGAGGCATGAGTTCAGCAAAGGCTGCTCTGGAGAGCGACACAAAAGTGGGTTTTTGGTTTGTTTAAAACAAACTGTATCCCATTCATTGATTTAAAAAATTTTAACTTTTTCTGGAACTGATCCAGGTTCTGGCTTTTGAAGCTGGAAGAAAGCACAAAATCAGAGTGAACACAATATCTGCAGGTATATCAAAATAGGAGCGTTTTATGTCATGCTGTCCCATGCTACTGAATTGTTGATATTTCCTGATTTTAGCTAAATGAGAGGCCTGTTAATATAATATCTGCTGCATGTATTAGACCAAAGATCATTATCAATTGGTTAATTTTTGCTCCCTAGTAGAAGTTATGCATAACTTCTTTGTCATCCCTCCCACCCCACAACAACCCCTCCTACTGATGCACATGAACTTCCTGTGGACTCGGTACAATTTGCTAGCTTCTCTTTTTATTCTACAGGTTATAGCTTCTCCACTCTCAAATCAGGAAAGAATTTCACCTTCTTGCCAAATTGTAGCTTGCACAACTGAAACATATTGGCTTTATTAGCATGGGCCAAATTGATTAAATGGCTCCTATAGTTGGTTCTCTGGAGATTATAATTAAGGATGAGACATGTCCATACAGACTAATCAAGAATCTGCCCATCACCTTATTGGGAACTAGAAATCTGGAACTTATCTTGGTCTGTTACATTGATGTATATTTTAGAACTATAGACATTATATTTATAGTTTCTGAAAGGAGGAAAGGGTCTCTCTAAAGTCAGAGTGGCAAACCACCTATGACCTAACCAACTGATTTGAATTATTTTCCATAAGTTAATTTAAATTTTACTAGTGGTTTTGATTGGCACAATCTGTATGATACTTGCTATAAATGCTATATGAAAAAGCAAAATGCAATAATTAATAAGATTTCCAAATGGTGTTACTATCTTGGTCTACAAGCACATGTAATTGTGTTAGTTCTTTCCCACCTTCTCTCTTTTTTCTCAAATAGTAGACAGATAAAACCACTCATCCTGTTTTTATTCAACATGTTTTCCTGCAAATTACACATGCATTTTTTCTCATATTTTCATGCTTTATGAAATTGGCAGGCCCATTAAGAAGTCGTGCTGCAAAGGCAATTGGCTTCATTGATATGATGATTGATTACTCATTGGCCAATGCACCTCTACAGAAGGAACTATCTGCAGGTGAGCATTAACTACCCTACACTTTAGTTTGATGTGCTGCCTAAAGAACAACAAAAGGCTAGTTTCTGTAAATACCAAGTTTTAATCTACTTTTAAAAACTACATATTTGATCTTCCTCATGATGAGGATCTACTTTGTTGCTTGTTATTTCCTACCTCCAAACGAATAACTAGATAAAAAAATGTTCGACAATGTAAGACCAAATTCTGGCTGTCCATTACATAGCATTACTGTCCACTCTATTCTTCAATTAAACTTTTCTAAGCTTTGAGTGCATTGAAACAGAGGAGGTTGGGAACACAGCTGCCTTCCTTGCTTCACCTTTGGCTTCTGCTATCACTGGCGCTGTTGTGTATGTTGACAATGGTTTAAATGCAATGGGAGTGGGAGTTGATAGCCCAATTTTTGCAAACCTCGACATTCCTAAGGATAACTGAAAGCCAGGTTGAAATTGCAAACAATCTTGTTTAGTGGACTTTAATTTTTTATTTTTTTAATTTTAATGAATGTTGTAACCCTTTCTTTTCATTTAATGCATATCATGTCATGGGAAATGGCTGATTTAGTCCCCCTTTTGATGAGAGGATAATCTTTATGTTCTTTTAGTAGGTAATTGTTTCCCTCCCTTCATCCATGGCAGGCATGTAAATTTCCAAATTAAACTCGACATTGGATATTCATATTTCATCACATTTTCACCAGTTGCTTCTGATAAACCTATGTCTGCATACAGTTGGGCTCAAATCTGTCTACTTTTGGTATGCCCTCTTGGGATCTGATTGTTTAACATTCTCAACTGTGAAGAAGAAAAGTAAATGGGAGAGTGGATCATTGTTGCATGTTTGTTATAGCATCGATTTTGTAAAATGCTTGTGGATGAAAAATTAAATTTATACCAGTAATAAGCATTTGGGTTTCTGCATTTCTAAGTTGAGATTACAGTTATAGAACAACCTAACTTACAAGAATGTAGAATGTCACTAACACTTGACACTATAAATTCAATAGATGCTTATTTATTTATTTACTTTTGAGTACCGGGAAAATGGGATCCAAGTCTCTTGCCTAGTCTAAATGCACTATTAGAAGACCAAGTGTGCAATCCACGAGATTTTTCTGCTCGCTGCTTGGATGCAAAAGTTTTACTAGTTCATAAGCTTTCCCAATTTCACAAGTAAATATACTGGCTCCCAGACGAGATCTTTGTAGAGAAGCTATCCAAAATAAACATTCACAATTACATACTGCTGCTTGGATGAGAGGGAGTAACATCCTCAAATAAATGTGGGAAAAATGAAGACAGACTAAATTTAATATGAAAATCTCTGCTAAAATGAACTATACGGATTATAGGCATGTACATAGCTAATTGACTAGCAAGGCAATCTAAATGTAACTCATATCCCCACAATTGTCACCTCGATTTACGCTTCCCTCTCCAAATAACAGTTGTGCTTACTGGAGTATTGTCTTTCTTAGGAGATGAATCTTCCCTGATTGTTTCTTCCAGTACAACTAAGCCGTGATTCCTTGACAACTTTCGAAATGTAGTGTTAGGTCCTTTTTCTGGAGATTCTACAGACATTGGATCTTGTTGACTATTACATGATAGGTTTATTTGATTCCTATTTGGCATCACCTCCTCCCCAACACCAACATAAGATCTCATCACCTGCAAATTTCACAAAGGCAAAATTTTTGGAAAAAGCAAGAATTTATTTTAGAAACTGACACTAGCAATAAAGTAACTTATCATAGGAATTTGTTTTAGAAACTGACACTCGCAAAGAAACTTATCATTTGGAATTGGGAAGCTGGTATCCAGTAGGAGTAAAAAATAAAGCAGAATTAACAGTTTAGGCAAAATTCATATCCTGCTCAAAAAAGCTAAAATCTAGACTCTACTAGGTTGGGTGCAGTAATATATGCAAACCCATAACATTATCATCTTAGGTACCCATTATATTATCATCTTAGCCCAACGCATCGACCAATCTACCTAAACCTTCAGATCAATTAGTCTAGCACCAAAACACGAGCGCACACGCAAAGACACGTATACATATATAAATCAACTGATGCTCAGAAAGCCATGCTGGACGTGAGAAAAGCCTTTAAAGTTGTCATATGTTAAAAATCATTCACATCTGACAAGAGATTCACTGATATTGCAAACAGTATAAGTCTAGATAATCAAATCAGCATCTAAGTACCTGCCAGTCCTTGAAGTCAAATCTGAAGATGAACTGCCTATACACAACTTCCCCTGAGACAACTGCACTTGCAGCAGCAGCATTCTTTGGAGCTGATAATTTGTAAACAAGAAGTTAAAAACGATTACATCACCAAAGAAAATTAAAACTTGAGCTTGCAAAAGAGATGGAAGAAAAGCATTTTAAGGATCTTACAAACTAGATGCCAGCCATTCTCATTCACTTTTATTTCAGCCCGCCCATCTTTAACTAGAAATGACAAGGTAAACAAATTCTCCACAGTCTGTGCAAATGAGTTTCTATTCAAAACTAAATTTTCAAGCTGGACACTTTTTTTCTTCTTTAAAATATTAAACATAGTTGCCATATTTTTGTTTGTATCTGTTCCCTTTCCAGCTAAATTGCCATCAACCTGCACAAAGTTACAAAAAAGCTTAGCAAGTGCTCAAAAAATTACATGAGGGAGGATGTTGGGATTAGGAAATTGAACTCAATAGAGAGTACACTTATTGTAGATCAATAGCCTTGCGAGTAGAAGGGGGGAATTCCGAAAGACTATGAAACAAACAGTTTCAGGTTTCACCTGATTGACGAATCAAGAACTGAACTTTCGATTCTTTTGTTAAACATAAAGCAAGAAACTTTATTTTCGTTCAAACTTTAACTAATGTGGTTGTCATGGTCGATACTGGCTTCACATGCACAAGCAAAAGGTTAATTGAATGCCTGAATGACACACAAGTTGCTATGAAAATTCATCTTCTGTGGCTCTCCATGGAATAACAAATATTCCCCCACTTATTCTTGTGTGTTGTGAGAAGAAAAAAAGGTGTAGTTTGGTTAAAACACTCTAACCTCTTCAGGCTGAGTACTCTTAGTTGGTTTCACACTCTTTCTTACAATAGCCTTCCGTTGCTTTAATTCAGTATCCATGGGCCCAATCCTAAAGGAGAAGCAAAAGTGAATCTGTAACTACTCAAAATTTATGGAATAAAAAGAATTAGGGAAACCAAAAAAAAAAAAAAGAGAAAGATGCCAAAAGATTCTTCAGCTATTACATGGTGTGGCACCCAGGGCAGCTCCTGAATATATGAGATACTGCAACTCCAATATTACTCCAGCCTATTGAGTTCCTACAATCTTCTGCTCTACGATGAGGCCCATCTTGTTGCCCAAAGTCTCTAAGGAGACAATTGATAAAATCTGAGACAGTTATTCCATCATTGCCGTGTGCCTTGACAGAGGTCACCAATGAGCTTGTGATATGCAAAAGTGCTTCTGCATCAGCCATTTGTTCTCTTGGTTTCTGTACTGAAATTTATATAGAAGAGGGATAAAAGGGAAGTTAGTGAAATCATAAGAAACTACCCTCATTTGAAAAAAATAAAAAAAGCAGTGAAAACAGTAGCCAAGAAGTGTTGCATACAAAACAAATAGATAGACTGCAATGCAATATCACCATTTGTCATAAATCACGAACAAATTAATCAGAGTGAAATATTTGAAGGCAATGGGATCACAAATAGATACATTTTACATATAAGATTCTGATAATTACATATTCCTCGCTCAAGTTCTTCGAAAAAATCTTTCTTTGTGCGTATGCATATGTATCAAATCCTTAATGATATGATATGGATAAAAATTTTGATAACAGGGGAAACCACTTTAATAAATGTTATGTTTCAACTACTTCATGACATATAAATTACAATCATCATGAATATATAGATTAGAAACCGTTAAAAATTATTTTAAAAGTAATTTGACATGTTTAAGTACTAAAACTCCAAATTACAAATATTTTCTTCAACAATATCTAAGAGGGTACATTTTTTCATCAATGAGTTGGAGTCCTTTACTAAGCTAAAAAAAAAAAAAACATTTTCGGGAAAAAAAAATCGACCTCAATATCAAATAAATTACAGAATTTAAATAACAATTGCCAATCAGTTAATAGAATATAGTAACGAGTACCTAGCTGGTGTAAGCTTTCCACTTCATGAAAGATTGATTGGAACTTATCAGAATCAACGCTTCCAATACCTTCTCTTTCACCTACACAAATAATTCAAAATATAAATATACAAATACGATTCATGTGGTCTAATGCAAATTAGTAGCTTAATTATAAACGATTGAATTATGAGAAACTCAAAAGAAAATAAATAAATAAATAAAAAGTCAGAATACCATCAATGAGGTTCTTCATGGCGAGGTACCGTGATCGAAGAGCTACACGTCCGGCAGAGGTTGGACCGGCAGATTCAATGATCTCGGCTCCACCATCATCGACTTTTCTACCACTGGTATCAGTAGCAGAACCAGGAGTAGTAGTAGTAGTTCCCCCTTCGCTCTTTACGGGTCGAGTCATGAATATTGGATTTTGTTCTCCAATTCTAAAAACTTCTATGGTCTTTGGCATTCCACTCTCTCTATACATATAATCCATTTTTTAGTCTTCTAAAAACTTCTATTGGAAGTTTTTTTTTTTTCAAAGAAAAGAAACTTCTAGAAGTTTTTTTTTTTTTTTTTTTAAAGAAAAGAAACTTCGAAGACAAGCAGAGACTAAAAAATGGATTATATATATAGAGAGAGTGGAATGCCAAAGGCCATACAGAGGCAAAGCGATGGATTTTAGAGTGTCACGTGCGAATTTATTGCTCTCTCGGAAAAAGATAAGTTCATTTAGTTAATCCCAAATTATAAGTTACTTCCCTCTTAAAAAGTGTAGTAATTTATTAATTTACTATTATATATTTTTATTTAATATATTTTAAATTAATATATCATATTATTATCAATAAATCATTAATTAATTTTATTAGAATTTTAACTAAAATATACATATATTTTTTATATTCCCATCAAATAATAAAATAATTGAATTGCTGATACATTAATGAATAATAAAATTTTAATTTTTTTTATCATAATAATAAAATTTTATTAGTTTTAATATTTAATATTAAAAATAAACAATAAATATTTCTTAAATAATCATTTACTAATATAAATGAAGGGATATTTATAAAATATGTTAAATAATTATTTTAATTAAATTAATCATTTTTTTTAAATTTTTAGAAAATAGAAGTAGGTTTATTTTTTACGGATAGAATAATTTTTTATTTTTATAATTGTTTATTATTTTATTTTTTTTATCTATTTATAATTGTTCAAATTCAATTTAAATAAAAAATATATATAATTAACTATCATGTCGGAGAGATTTATTTATTTAGAATTTTAAAAATAATTTCAGTAGGGTAGAATCAAAATTCATTGGCTAAGAATTTTTTTTAAAATTAAGGTTAGTATCATTATTTAATTTTCATATATAGTTAAAGGCATTATATTTTTTTATAAGATTAAAAACTAAAGAAGAAAATAAAAGAATGCAAGTCATATTTTATAATTTGATTACAAAACTTAAATTCAAAATACACACTCTAGGCATTAAGATGAAAGAAACTCAAGTTATTGAATATTTGAAGTATATAAAATTATAAAATACTGATACTTTAATTTTATGCATATATGTATGCCGAATATTTCTATAAAATATATTATATGACATTATACATGCTTATTAAATAGTTATATCAATATATTTATATTATCACCTAAAAATAAATAAAGTGTCTCATAAATTTTTTCTCTCTTTTAACATTAATATTGCGATTCTTGTAAGAGTAAATCTAACAATGTGGAGTTTATATATATATATATATATATATATATATATATATATATATATATATATATAAGTAACAAATGTTGTGGGGACACCTCAACATTTAACAACAATTTAATTTTCCTTTAATTATTTTATGTTATAAATATATAGATAAATGTGGATATCCATTCATCTATCCCACTACTCATAAGATAAAAATAGATGTCTATTTATCTATCCCACTACTCATAAGTTTTTATATTTAAGTTCAATTTTATTGCATCATTTATTTTGTAATTTATGTTGTAATTTATGATGGATTTATATATTGTAATATATGATGAAGATGAACCCTATAAATAGGAGTTCATATTACTTTGTAATACACGCCAAGAAAATAATAGAAAGCTCTCTCTTCTACATTCTTATTATTGTTCTTATTCTTGTTCTTTTGTTCTTATTTTATTTTGTTTATTTTTCATAACAAATATTAATTAATAGCATGAGTCTTGAATCGATCTAAGGATGCTTTATTCATCTATATCACAAGTATTAGTCATTTGTGGAATTCATAACCATAATAACTATCCTTTCAAATCTCAACCTCCTTTTCTTGCTATCCTTTTCTCATTTCAATAGTTATTTTTACAGTGGCTTGGGAATTTAATCCTACATCCCATTTCTGATTTTATATAGCACAATAATTTTGTATGTACTTTATTCACTTTTAAGAGTGAAGCTCAAACGATGAGTTATTTATAGAAAAAATGAGACTAAGATAAAATAGAATATTTATAGAAATAAAATGGGATTGACAAGTGTTGGTTATACTCATAACAAGCAATTCAACTTTAGGGCAAGGGAATTTGAGCATCATTTGTTATTTGTATCTTTAATTCATACTAAATTCCTTGTTAAGTTCAATTAATTATATGTTAAAAAAATATCATTAATTTATAAAAAAAATTATTTAATTTATTTAAATTTAAATTTTTATACTGTCTTATCTTATTTACTATTATCATTCTCTCTCATATGCTATTAGAATATAAAAATAAAAATGTGAAAAAATCTCATATTGATTAAAAATGAAAACCATATGAACTTAACACAGAAATTAACTTTTTCCAATCTTAACAAGCTAATTTTTAAGATTGGTTTTCTTAATTATATGATGTAACTCAATATAATATCAGAGCATAATCAATCATTGTATCACCTCATGTTATATTACAAATTGGGTTGAGTTAAATTCTTTTTCTTGACTCGGTATAAGTTTATTCTCGGGTTTCAAATTTATTTATTCATCCGGTATGTGTTACCCTTGGATTTTTAATTTTTTTGCCTGATATGAATATTTCTCAGGCATTAAGTTTTATTTTCACCCAATTTATATCATAAATTTACAAGTTTCAACTAGACTTATTAAAAATTATCTTCGCTCATTTGTCACTTAAGTGACTATTAAGAATATTATACAGGAAAAAATTTCACATTAATTAAATACAAAAGTATATTAAGTGATTAATATATAAATGGACTATCAAACTTTAATAAGTTAGCTTTTAAGATCAGTTTTTCTAAAATTTATATTAAAAACATGGATGATATTAAAGCAAGAAAAACAATCCGAATATGAAATATGGATGGGTTAAAAAAAAAACTTAGATATACCTACAGACTTGCAAAATAATGGATTTGACCTGCTAGGATCACCACCATCAAATAACAATTAAATTTAAGAAAAAATTATCTAATTAATTTTTAGTTCTCGATTCATTTAATATTTATTTAATTGTTAAACAATTCAAAATTAATTTTTTAATTTTTTATATGTTGATTATAATCATAATTCATACGCTAAGAAAAAAAAGTAATCAGAATTCATAAATCTCATTTCTCAATGCATCCCCTCAAGTGCAACCGGACTTTGGCTCATGGCTTAATATCAACAAACCGGTTGACACTTGCTCACAAATGAACCGACTGATATCTCTTCTTCAGCTTCGGTCCGGACTGTCATCATCATCAGTCCAACAACAACAACGGGGGTTCGAACATGAATTTCAGGATCTAACCCGTTTGGGCATGAAACTCTGATACCATATTAAAATCCATGGACCCATATATAAGTGAACTTATAAATGGTAAGTGTTGGAACTCACTTACACAAAACCAATTAGCTTGTGCTAAGTCCAACACCCACTCACTTATAAATTTTTTATTTATTTTATCATTATTCGATGTGAAATATTTTTCCCCGTATGATTGGTCCAATAAAATTGGTCCCAAGATTAATTTTCCTTCAGTATATATTTTTTCAAGATCGCCGGCTTGACCCTGCAGTGTTTGAAGGGAGTGACGGGACTTCAAAACTCAATAAAGTTAGATCGTTTCTTTAAAAGCTGAAAGAGCTTTAACAAGGTATTGGGAAATATATATTAAAAAAATATGATGTTAATTGGCTAATTCTTTGGTACCACTGGAAAATAATTAGCCGTACGATAAAATTATATTGAATCTTAACCGTTAAACAGATAAAATCTTTTAGAACGTAGAAAAATATTAAATTTAATCATATCCTTGTTGGAAAAAGTATTATTAGTTGAATAATGAGAAAATATAAACAATTTATAAATGAGTAAGTGTGAAATATAATATAAATTAATTAATTTATGTATTAGTTGAATAATGAGAAAATATAAACAATTTATAAATGAGTAAGTGTGAAATATAATATAAATTAATTAATTTATGATAATAAATTTTAATGTTTATTTATTTATAAATTATATGTGTATATATAAATAAAATAAAAAAATTAATTTTATATGGATCGAAAATTAAAATTTTTTTATATAAATATAAAAATTTTTAAAAAATTAATTCTGAATAAATTGAGATTATATAAAAAATTAAACTTTAATAAATAAAATAAAATTTTTTCTATAAATTCATAAAAATTTTTTAAATTAGGGTAATCAGATCTCCCTTTGTCTCTGCGTGCACAGTTCATATGCTTTAATAATACTAAATAGTGTAGGAGTCAATTAAGTAGTTTTACCCAAAATAACTCTATCAATGCTTACTTGAAAGCTCTCACACGCGAACTGTACAAAAAGACCCAAATTTATATTTCTATACTTTAAATAATATACAAATAATTGTGAGCTCTCATTGTGCGAATATTAGTTTAATTATTT
>CANXYC010378786.1:0-29908 GCA_948193065.1 Aleurites moluccanus
TACATATATATATATGATAATGACTTGATTGTTTCTTGGACCAAGATCATGATTAAGCCTTTGCTATAAATGCTAATTGGTCTCTTGACCAAATTCAGTTTTGTTGAGAACACAGTATCTTCTTTATGAACTTGAGACATATATTCATAGAACGCTTTTCCCAATGAGAGTAAATTCATTAGTCCAATATGCACAATGAGAGCCCAGCTGATAGGGTTTTTATCAGTGTTCCACCTAGAGGGGGCCATGAGCTCTAGGCGTATGCCCGCGCAAGCATATGTGCCACATTAAGGTAGCAAGGCTACTAATACGTATGTTATGATATGAGATCAGTTCTATCATATGAGATTTGATAATGCCATCCTTTGTGGGCATTTTATATTCTAAATGAGAACCATGACTCAATTTGTGATATGATTTTATAGTGCTAATTATTATAAGCACTCATGTTCCTTCAAGTAAAAGCTTGAGATTCTTTCATACCGATATATATAAATATATGTTCATGATTATGATTTGATATTTAGATTCTTAATTTATGTTGTTCATATCTTATTGAGTTGAAGGCTCATCCCTCTTCTGTGGTTTTATGTGCTAGTGTAGCTCAAGAGAGAACTAATCTAGAGGATAGAGCTTCTTGACTTATTCTTCCCAAGAAGCTTGGATATAATTATTTTGGATATTATTTTGATATATATATATATATATATATATATATATATATATATATAATTATGTCTGTTGAGTTACATTCTCTTAGAGCTTCGTAGTTAATTATGGGATGTTGATTTTGTATCCATAGATGTTATTTGTAGACTCTCACTTGTTCCATATTGATGTTAGATTCATCTTTTGATTGGTAAGGAACAAGTAGAGAATGTTATATTATAAATGATGATCTATGATATTTAATGGCTTGTTATAGATAGAATGTATGTTATTATGATTGAGACAGGTTTAGTTTAGGGTTCTACATGTTTATGGTGACTTTATGCCTACCTTTGCTCTAGGACCGTCGCACCGGTAGTGTCGGGGTGTGACAAATTTAGATGGCCATACTAGATAGGATTGTTTCAAAATTTTGGGATATCCATATTGATTTAAACAAAAATTTAAAGAAGGACCTTATTGGAACAATCAAAGGAACAAGGATGATTCACAGTTTAGAAGAGTTGCAGCCAAAACTGGTGCTTACAATTAAAATGAAAATTAGTGAAACTCCTCTTGAAGCATAAGAAGAGTAACCAACAACAAATTCAATCAATTATCATTAATTCTCACCAATTTACCACAACAAATGCAAATGCTAGCTTAAGGCAAGAGTTCAATGTCAGCTACAACAATTGGACACCAAAATGTATTAAACAATAGCAATTTTGCAGGTAAATTTTACTCTGCATGTCTTTCATATGTATCAGCCCGTCAAAGTGATTCATGGATCATAGATACAGGAGCCATGAATCATAGGACTCCACACAAGCAATTATTTTGTTATCTAGCTCCCTTAATGCATGAAATCATAGTTGTGTTACCAAATGGGAATGCAAACATAGTTAAAGAGGCAAGGATGATAAGATTACAAGCCAATTTTATACTCACAAAGACTTTATTTATACCAAGCTTTGAGTTCAATCTCCTTTCAGTTAACAAACTGCTCGATTCACTACCTTTAGCACTAATTTTTCATGAATCTTGCTTTCTTTTTCAGGACCTAATCACTAAACAAGTCATTGCAATAGGAAGAACAAACTCATGCCTATATATATTAGATGCCACCAACTTCTTGCCATCTACAATCACCTTTCAACTGAAACTGTAAGCACATGAAACTTTGTATAGAAAACAATTTCCTAACTTTGTAAATACCATGCTCTTTGTCAATACAATTAATAAAAAGAGCCCTCATTTTTGTGATGATAGTATTGCTTTGACAATTACTATTAATCATATTGACTTCCCTACACTACATGCATTACTTGGACATACCTCAAAAGAAAAACTACAACACATACAATCTTTTAAACTCCAAACAAATGACAGTTTACCTTGCCTAATTTTCCTTATGGCTAAACAACCAAGATTGCCTTTTGCCTATAGTACATCAACAACCAGTACACCTTTAGCTCTTTTACATTTAGACCTTTAGGGACCTTACCAAACTCAATCCCTTACAGGAGCTCATTATTGCATCACTATTGTAGATGATCATACAAGAGCAATATAGACTTTAATGTTACAACAAAAGTCTCAATGTGTTACTATCCTAAGCTAGTTCTTTTTGCTATTTGAAAACCAATTTCCTTTTAAAATCCATACTATACATACAGACAATGGGATTGAGTTTAACAATAACACTCTAGCTACTTTTCTAGCCCAAAAAGGAATTACACATCAGACAACCTGTCCTTATAGACCTCAACAAAATGGAATCATTGAAAGAAATCATAGACACCTACTTGATATAGCAAAGGCTATCGGAATTCAAGTAAACCTTCCCAAAATTTTGTGGTCAGAGTGTACACTAGCAACTACTTACCTAATAAATAGGATGCCCTTCAAACAGTTATAATGGAAGACACCTTATGAGTTGCTTTTTCAAAAACCACCCACATATGATCATTTAAGAGTCACATGATGCCTCTATTTTGCTACAAATATCTATTTTAATAAAGACAAATTCGACTATCGAGCAATTAAAACATATTTCTTGGCTATCCAAATAACAAGAAAGCATACAAATTATACAATCTTAATACCAAACAAATTTTTACAAGCAGGGATGTTACATTTTTTGAGCATATTTTCCATTTCAAACCAGTGATTCTAGTTCTTTTACCCATCCAAAACCAATCACCACAGTGATACAGTCAATACAATTAGTACCACCAATTCCCAGCAAAAGGCCTCAATATTACCACATAATCATACTCCTGCACTAATAATTTTTTATCACAGTATCAATCACATATCTAATTCCACACTATAATCAACTTATGATTCTCAAACCTTGATTCAAGCCTTACCTAATCCTTCACCTTTAATTCCATCACTAGATCCTATCATACCTTTAAGAAAAAGTTCTAGAATTACCACTAAATCACTGTGGTTGCAGGATTTTGTTTCTAATGATGTGTCTTCTCCAACTAATGCAGTGACTTCTTCAGCTACAGGTCAATTTTTCTCTTACACCCCTACTCATTTTTCTTTCCTAACCACTTTTGATCCTGTTATAGAACCAACAATATATAAGCAAACAGCTTTTGACCCTAATTGGGTCCAAGCTATGCACTAAGAACTTAAAGCACTAGAAGATAATCATACTTGGGAGCTAGCTACTTTGCCTAAAGGGAAGGCCATTAGGTCCAAATGGGTATATAAGATTAAGTATAAGCCTTCAGGAGAAGTGGATAGATTTAAGGAACAATTGGTTACAAAAGGTTACAGCCAGATTGAATGGCTCGATTATACAAAATGATTCTCACCAGTAGCTAAGTTTGTCATAATTCGATTGTACATAGCCCTAGCCACAGTCAAATATTACCCCTTATTCCAATTGGATGTTAACAATGCCTTCCTTCATGGCTACTTGAATGAGGAAGTATACATGGTGCCTCCAAAAGGTTACACTGCTGCTCAACTAAGTCAAGTTTGTAAGTTGACTCGTTCGCTCTATGGATTTAAATAGGCTTCGCGCCAATGGAATGTGGAATTAACAAGATTTCTCATATCTTTAGGCTTCACCCAGTCCTCTGATGATCATTGTCTATTTGTTAAGACAGTCAGTGGTATTTTTACAGCTTTGTTAGTGTACGTTGATGATATCATCACAACAACTCATTACGAGGATATTCTTATTGTGAAATAAGCATTACATGATAAGTTCACAATAAAAGAACTTGGCCTTTTGAAGTATTTTCTGGGGCTCGAGGTTATCCGGTCTAGTTCTAGAAATATCATTAGCCAAAAGAAATTTATAGTGGATATACTCAGAGAGACCGGTTTATTGGATGCTAAGGATGTTGATACACTTATCTCCAAAGGAATACACTAGCAATTAGATGAAGGAGAATTGTCATAGGAACTGAATCAATAGAGACAATTGATTGGCAAGCTAATGTATGTTAATCTTACTTGCCCAAATATCAATCATACAATACAACATCTCTCACAATTCACGACTCAGCTGAGAAAACCACACCTAGATGTAGACCTCCATGTATTGAAATATCTCAAAGGGGCTCCAACAAGGGTCTTTTTTTCTCCGCTCAAACTGATCTCACTATTCAGGCCTTTTGTGATGCTGATTGGGCCATATACCCCTTTACTCGCAAATCACTAACTGGCTATTGTATCTTTTTTAGTCACTCTTTAGTCTCTTAGAAAACCAACAGACAATCAATAGTGGCAAAATCATCGTGGAGGTCAAATATCGCAATATGGCGTCTACTGTTTATGAACTATTGTGGCTTTCTTATATCTTGAAGGATCTACAGGTTCTTATTACTCAACCCATCAATCTGTTTTATGACAACTAGGTTGCATTACATATCACAGCTAATCCCATTTTTCATGAGCGGACGAAACACCTAGACATCGATTGTCACATTGTTCGACAGCAGCTCAAACGAAAATCTATTGCAACCAAGCATGTTTCTTTTGGTCAACAACTCATTAATCTGTTTACCAAGCTATTAGTTACCTCTTCTCATCACTATTTTTTGTACAAGTTATGCCTTGTTGAACTCCCACAGGGTCCAACTTGAGGGGGGTATTGGATAAAGAAAGCTTAAATTATTTTTAGCAAAAGTTCTTTGAATCATTATATACTCTGTTTGCCTATGTTTTTAGGAAACTAGCTGTTAGCTTGTTTATTTCATATAGAATATAGCCATTGTGATAAGTTAGCAAGTTTGTTAGATAGTTATGTCAAGCTGGCAAGTCTGTTAGTGATTAGCCGTACTGGCAGTCTATGTATTTTGTTTTCATTCGCTCAAGAGAGTTAGATAGCAGTGTAGTAAACAAGTTGTAATTGTTTCTTAATTCAATACAACATATTACAATTTCACAACACTGTAGTTTCAATTTGCAACCCCAATATAAACTATAGTTCACGGGATTGAATTTCTAAGAGCTCTATATTCATGACTTTTCTTAAGGAACAAAAATCCAAAAAACTCATCAATTCTTGTTCTTTTTAACTTTACCTTGGAAAATAACAACAAAGCCAAGATTTTATAGATATATATAAATTGAATCCTAAGTCCAAAGTTTTGATAGAATGGAAACCAAGAACAAAAGCTAAATTTTGGCGGGCAACACTCAATCACAATAATTAATTAACTAATGCTTCAAGATTGATAGCGTTTATATGAAGCAATATGCAATTGCTTAAAGCATTACACTTTAATTATTTAATATGGAATACCTAACATGTTATTTCCAGCTGGTATATATATATAGTGATACACTAAGGTTTACCTTTTAATAGGCTCTTGCTCATATAGACCCACTACAAAGGTTCATTATCTATTGGGCTTATATTAGAATATACTTAGGATTATTATCAAATATCTAATACTAAAAAGGACCATGCTTACATATCTAAACAAAAGTTGTAGTACATTGTACTTAATTTCATAAACATTTCAAGACTAAAAGATTCTCTAAGCTTTAAAGGATTGTTTATTTCTTTGTTTTAATTACTTCTCTTTTTTCCTTTCCCTTGCTGCAATGTAGTAGTGGATTCAATAACTTCATCACTTAATTTTAACTTCCTTAATCTTTTTGTCTGAGTTTTAGTTGTCTTTTGGCCTAAAATACATAGAAGTTAATTAAAATAAGTTAAGTGCAATTAATGTGTAATATAACCATAATGAACTTCAACAATGAAAATGGAGTTTATAAAAATTCAAAGTACCTGAAATTTAGAGGATGTAATGAATTTCTTGCCTCTTTCCTTGAAACCACCTCTGTTCTCATTCATAAAAATGGGTTTAGGTTAATTTTTCACTCTTTTCTTTCTTTGACCTATCTTAACAATCCTTTCACTGCTTGTTCTAAGCTTCAAAATTGGGCCAAAGACATATTTCAATTCTTAATGAGACTTTGAAAACATAATAGAATCTATTACATCTTCTTATTGGTGATTGAGTGTATATATACACCGTATCCATATGGTGGTCATGTGGTAGTACTAGGGGCTTCCAAGGTCTGTGTCCATCACCAGTTGCATATAGTTGTGCAACTTTTGCATATGTAAGTTTCTTCATTCTTTTGTAAGGATTGTAATAACTCTCATCTCTAGAAGTTCCTGCTAGTGTTGAATTTTGGGAAGTATTTGCAGATGGGAGTTGAGTCACTGGTGATATATTTTATAATGCAACATTAGAAGGATCAAACATATACTGAAATCAAACACAAAAAAATATAATTAAGCAAAAATATTGTCAAATTTGGGATTTTTGTTTTTGGCTTGCAATTGAAATTCGTTAACTTCTATTTCTTGAATATTTCACCATCCTTAATTTTTTCAGCTCAGAGTAAGTCAGTTTGTTATGACCTACTTTATAACAATATTCGCAGGTTATTTTCCTTCCTTTCTTTGGCAATTTATTACCATTACCTTTCTCACCTACTTCTTTCCTTCTTAATTTTGCAAGTTTGCCAGACATTCTCCTATCATAAGATAGTTGTGGTGAATCAACCTCTATTTTTCCCAAAATTTTATTCTATTCAAATCCTCCATCATATGTCCATATACCTTCATATACATTTCACTATACACAAAGTCTTCACGATTCTTTTGTACATGTTGAATAACACAAACATCAAGAGGACAAGGAATACCTATCAACTCCCAACCCCTACATGGACAAGTCATTTTCCTAATATCAACAAAATATGTATCCCCCTATATTCTACTTCTAACCCATAATTACCATCCCACAACAAGTGATGCTTAGAGCTTTCAATGCAATTATCACACAACTTCTTTTTAATTCTAGGCCCAAAAAATCGTATAACCATTTATCATATATGTTTCTATTTTTTCTTAGCCTAGTCATCACCATATTTCTAATGCCTTATAACATGGTGTAAATATTCCTAGTCCTAAATTCCACTATCATTTCCTTGAGTGCTTTTATTAAACTATTATCAACAATATCACATTTTACTTCAATTTAATATAAGCCTTGCACCAATATCTAGGATGTGTAATGAGCATATCCTCAAATCCTCGTGGGCTTAGCTTCTTCATCTCTTTCATGATTGCCTCAAAATCTAGCATCTTGTTGGACTTAGCACATATCCATAACTGCTTTTGTAAGGCCTTATTTGTATGCCTTTTTCTCTAGTTGGCATATAGGTGCCTTGTGTGAGGAATCGCCTGAGTACTGATCTGATCCACTAGGAATTAAAATGCTCTTTTGTGTTTGATCTCACGATTGAAGCAACTATCGCTTATTGAAAAATTCTCTTTAATTTTGAAAATAATTTGTAAGAGTTTTTGCCTCCATCTTAATTTATTTTTTAATAGGTAAAATATAAGAAAAAAAATCCATTTTAGACTCTAATAAAATTATCCCAAAGGAAAATGCACTAGTTTTGAAACCAAATAGGATTCAGGTACTCAATTTATAGTTCATTTAATAAATAGTTGCTTGGCTTATTGATATAAAAATAATTTAATGAAAATGGTTTCATGAACAAATAAGATGGAATGACATTATAAAGGATGAAATGCCAATTATAAGTATGAAAAACGAAATATAAAACTATGTATGAATATAAAGTTAAAACAAAAGAAAGGTTACATTTCAAACCAAAAGGATAAGAGATATTTCCTCTAACCCTTATGGGTATTAGAAAAGTCAAACTTTCCTAAAAATAAAAAGGTGAGAGAAGGAGATATTATTCATTTTAATTTGGATTTACCACTTGGAATAAAAAGTCTGAATAACTCTTTGAATAAGAATTAAAACCCATGCAGTTCTTCCATTTTGCAATAGAGAGTTTATTTATTTTAGTTTTGAATTTATCATATTTTGATGATTTTATGAAGAAGAAAGAGAAAGTGTTTTACCTTGCATCTTCTTGGTTTTGGAGTATAAAGAGTATGATGTAGTTTACTGAACCGAAATTTCACTTTTCACAATGCAAAAGTATAAAGCAAGTCCAAATCTTGAAGCCAGTCATATCAAGGAGAAATGACTTGATTGTTATGCATAAAGAATAAAAAACAAATTAGAAATCTAATTTAAATCAAGGACTAAACCAGATGGACTTAAACTTAGGAGGAAAGACCTAAAAATCTTGTATGAAGAAAAATAGAAGAATCTAAAGACAACATTCAATTATAGTTTAAAATTATGATTACAATTTGATAATTATAGTATTAATTTCAATATATATAATGTGAAGTAAAAATCATTTGACAATATAAAACAAAAAGTTGAAGATAAAAAAAAAATACAAAGAAAGAGATTCCTAACACTAAAAAAAGAGTTATGTGGCTCATATTATCTTGTTGCAACTTTTCATATTCTAAACTTTGATTATTCAGATGGAGGTAGTATCAACTATGAATTTTGCTCATTTATTTGAATTCCGGTGATTAATTTATCTAATTTTTCGCTCAATAAACTTAATAAATACATATTATTTTATTTTTATTTATTTCAAAGCTACATGATTTGGCTATATATTTATTAAAAAACACAAAAAAAAAAGTTATATTTGCATCAAATAATTATTGATGAGGCATAAAATTAACCATCAGTAAAATAAGGATACATGTATATAAGGAGTCCCGATTTTTCCCTATAAATAGATAAGGAAGGTATCGAGACAGTGACTACCATCTCACTCACTCAAACTATACTTTTTATTTTTCTCTCAATTTCAATATTTTTATACATTTCCACAATAATCTTACTAACTTAAGCATTAAAATTTCCTACCGTGGAAACTTTGGTGGGTCTCTGATCCTTCGTTCTTCGATTTCAAATTACAAATCAAGTCTATCACAATATCAAACCTCTATTCTAATACTTGACAAATTATTTCTCATCAAGTATCTAACAAAAAAAAATTAATTGAAATTAGATCTTACAAACAAACAAATAGAATAATGATAATTTTTTGAGTATTTTAAGCATAAATTTTATTAAAAAAGAGATTTATGAAGGAGTATTTATGTATATTTATTTTTCAATTTTATAAATTCTCATATATATATATATAACATGACATGTCTCACTTTCTATTTCATATCATTTTTTATACGCTACATTTTTTTAAAAAAAATATTAATATCAAAAAACTTTAAAAAGTAAATAATATTACGTATAAAAAGAATATATGACAGATAATGAAACACACAATAAAATAAAAAATTTATATTGATATTAAATTATCAAAAATAATCTGTGTAAACACCTTTCATTTTTTTAATTAATTTCTATATAAATATGAAACTTTATAAAATGATAAGATATACTTACATATAAATTAGAAAAGAGTAAAAATTAAGAAAGAATATTATTTTTTGCTTCAAAGTAATGGTAATATAAAAGTAATATCTCGTATTAATTAAAAATTATTTAAGTTTGAATTTCCAAAATGTATATAACTTTAGTTAATGTAGGTCAAAATATTACAATAAATCTTATAGAAATTTTTAAAAAAACATTATATATCAAATCAAAATTATTTTAAAATTTAAAATTTTATATATTTATATTTTCTTAATAATTTTTCTCTTGTTAATTTTTGGATGAAAATTAGAATAATTTGATAATTTTAAATTAAATATTGACAGAAAGTAGTAAACTTTTATTTTATTTACATTTATTATTATTTATGAACTTAATTATTAATTTTGAATTTTAGTAAATATTTTAATAGAACATATAGGAGCAAAAATTAAATTAACAAACATTAATTATTAAAATAAATTTAAAAGTCAAATAAAACCCTAAAATCTTAAACTCAGCACGGCCCTCAGTACCTTTCGTTCAATTCCTTCCTCTGGATTAACACGGTTGAACCTGCTCTAATGGCTGACGAGACCAACAGAACTGTAACAATTTTTCATCTACTAGATCTTCATCTTTTTTTATTATTTTATCTTTTTTGATTTGATTTGATCTGATCTCCTGTTTGTTATTTTGAAAATAATAATAGGCTTTTTTAGAGATTCAGGGTCGCATGATTGAAACTACAGCCAAAATAAAACAGGTAATCTCTTTTTGTTTATGGGTTTTGTGTTGTTCTTAATTTCTTATAAAATTTATCATCTTTCTTTGTTTCGTTAATTACTTTCTGAATTTTCTATGCTGTTATTGTTGATGTTTCCTAACAAATTGGGTTCAATAAAAAGAATGGGAAAAACCCATCATTAGTTCACTGTTAATTTCTTGAAATACATCAAGGTATTCGAACACTTAAGGTTGATTGTTGTTATACATCAGTCTATGTTATATTTTGCTAATTTGATTGAGAGTATGGCTTCTTGGGTTTTCTTGATGATTTATAGATCAACATGTTTATCTTAATTGGCTTGTTTTCTTATTGTGTTTCTTCTTAATTTTGGTCTGTGTTGTTCTTTTTGTTTTATTTTATTGTTAAATAGTCTCTGTTTTATTAATAATATTTGTAGAGTTTGAGAACCAATGTGCAGGGTATCCTTTAACAATCTGAATTGAAGCTAGTAATGTCTTGGTTTTTGTCTTGGTTTTTCAGGTGCAAAGCCAGATGCGAACCAAAGAGGGAGAAAAGAAGCGTGCTTACTTAACATTGGAGGAGCTGCGCCAACTGCCCGATGATACAAATACATACAAATCTATAGGTAACAATTGGCAGAAACTTGGGTTAGCCATTAGGAATATTATATGGCCACCATTTTGATTAAGGACTCAAACCTCATTGCATAGCACTGGTGATGCCTTCTCTCCATATCAATCGAGGGCATGTTTCTTCACTGGCATTTTGTCTCATGCATTAACTATTGTCTATTGGTGAATGAGTTATTGATTGGCATTTTGGTATAGTCAGTTGACTGTTTTTGGTTTGTTTTGCAGGGAGAACGTGAGTAGTGCTTAACCAAATGAATTCAGCTAAATCATAATTGATACTTGATGTTTGAAAATAGATACAAAATCTGATGCATCTCCCCTCCCACTTTTTCCTTTTTCCTTTCTCCTTCTCCTTCTTTACTTTCTCTGTCTGTATCTCTATCTCTATCTCTGGGTATATGTGGTCAGGTTTGTCTTCGAGCCGAAGCTAGTTTTAATGAGTGAACAAGAACAGAAGCTCAAGGATAGTGAGACTGCCATAGCCTCACTGCAGGTATATCTTCGTATATATGTAATGCTCGATTCTTGTAGAAAATGAAAAGCTATTCCACTTCACACATCTGCTTTTCCTGTGATACCTTTTGTTTCTGTTTTCAAATGCTTGTTTCAAAACCTAATCAATTTCAGGTATGCTAATATATTGATTTCCTCCTGCCTGTCATTGTTCATTGAGCGTCCAAAATTGTATATGTACATGAATGTATGATGTTGATAAGAAGTTGCAAGTGAAATTGAATACCAAAGAAAATTATTTTTTACAGTATATGAGAAAAACTTGGCACACAGACAAAGGACAAGTAGCATTTTTCATACAACCTCTCGGGTACTCAAACACATAATTCTCTCCTGCACTCACAAGGGTTCATGCCATGCTTTTGGTCAAGGATTTATTGTACTCTTGTAGTCTAGATGTTTACCTCTCACTTCATTTCTGTGTCTCATGCCAGAATTTGTACGGTTGAATATGAGGTAAGTTGGTTAAGAAAGAAGTTTTGTGATTTCTTCTAGGATGGATGGTAGTGGTAAATAGACAAGGACAACATGATAGTTTTCAAGAAGAATTCCTCGGAAAAAATCTTGGGAGATCATTTGTAGTATGGGAGGGAGGCAATGGCAATAAAGATCTATGCAAAGGATAGATTTATTAATGTATTTGTCAATACTAATATGCTTTCCCAACTATACTTTTAGTCTATCTTGTAAAACGATGTACATACATTATTGTGCATGAAGTGCACCAACATTCTTTGAAACTTAGTTTTGGCACATATAGTTCAAACTTAATGGAGTTTTTTTCTTGTTATGCTTTGGACAGACCTCAAAGGAGTACTTGGAAAAGCAAATGGCAGAGGTGGAGAACAACTTGAGGGAGCTATTGCAGCAAGATCCGGGTCTTGCTCGTCAAATAATGTCCATGAGTGTAATGTAAGTTTGCTGTTTTTGACAGCTGATGCATTTTGTACTGTGTTTTCCATTTAAGGGTAATATAAAGTTGTGATAAAAATGTTTTGGAATTTAGAATTTTTGGAAATGATGACGATGTAATTGCCTTGCTGCCTAATTTCAATGGTCATGTAATTTAGTATAACAAGAGTTATTGTTGTTTTTACGACTCTACAGCTGCAAATTCTTCTACTCTTTCTCACTATAATTTCTAATTAGGTTCAAAAAATAAATTTTGACCATGTTAGGACAATTGACAATTTCAAGCTTGGCCTCATGAGCTATTTAACCTTGATCTTTGCGTGAATTAGCAATTGAACTCTAATTTTTTTTCTTGGGAATTAAATTATAATTTGACAAGTTAGTTGCAAAAAATTAAAAACAGAAAGAGAATACCAGAGAATAAAAGAAAGAAGAGGATGAAGAGAAAATAAGGGTTTCTTAGTAGCTATTGGTAACCATAAATAAAATGGGCTTCAGAAAAGAGAACCAAAAAGCAAAAAATTCAGTTAAATCTTTTCCCAATGTGATTACAGTAGAATTTCACTTGAGAGATGTTCTAGGAATATTAAATCAAGAAACTCCATTTCTCAAATGTTTGGTTGGTAACAAAAGAGACAATGAACATGGACGATGCAATTGAATTTAGACGTCAATAAAGTTGCAGGAATTGAGTTGTACTAACTAGAACCCTGAGGTTCGATTTGAGCTAGGGTTCAGAGCAGTTACTGAAGAAGAGTTAAAAGAGTTGGACTCTTGACTCAACATTTTAATTTTTAATTGTAAAAGAGATTAGTATCTGATTAGAAATTATTATAAAGTTGAAAGCAAAATAGATCATTAGATGTTTATTTTAAGAGCAATTTAATGTAAAACAATGAAAAGATTGATAGGCTGTATGGTGTCTCTTCTTCTTATTCATCATTGTCATTTTTTCTTTTTAATTTCTTTTCTATGTTTTTGGTGTTTAAATTTTAATTTATTATTTCAATTCAACTTTAGATATAAATACTTTATAAGATAAATTATTCATAATCAATTATAATAAAAAAAAAGTTCAAAATGTATCATTTAACAACATATACATAAAGTTCGTTTGAAACTTTCATGTAACTGAACTGGAAAAGTAACAACGACAACATGTTAGAAATGATGAAACCCATAGAAGAAAAAATATTGGTTCAAGATGATGGGAGGAAAAATTGTAATATTATTTTATTATATTTTTCATTAATTTTGTTGCTCGTATATGGAACTACACTAAATATGTCTTTCAACACTTTTGAAGGATTTCTTAATCATTATTGATTTAACATAAATTTTAGATTTATTAAAATTATCAAAATAATAATTTATTAAGTCACACTTATCTATTTTTTAATGGTGTTGATTCCAATATGTTCTAGTCTATCATACCATAATGAATAAGAATCAATAATATAAATAGAAATAATATCTTTATTAATTTAGAATCATTATCAATTACAGATAATTTGACCATTTTTCTATGGAATAACCATTTACAACAAAAGTTCCATTACGAAATATAATTAACTTTCTGAATTCAAATACATATTTAATTCCATGTTTGTCAAGAAGATTCTCACTCACTAAATTTGTAATCCTATATGGAATATGAAGAACATTCATAAGAGTGACTTCTTTCCCGAAGTGAAAATGAATTCCATACATTTCGCTTGTTAAGTATCTTAAAATGAACTTCATTTCTTATTTGTATCTCTCATCCATCCGTGACTTTTTTGTAAATCTTGAATAGTGTTTTATCATAATAAACATGGACGATAGCATAAGTATCCTATCACCAAATAGAAACCTTGCCAAATATGATATTTACTTCAATCATCGTAGTGATTATATTATCATCTCTCCCAATATAATTCACTTCTGGTTTTTGGCATTTCTTAAATCTACAATCCCTAGCAAAATACCTAGGTTTTCCACAAACAAAAATAACTTCCATTCTTTGGTTTCTTAAATTTTTCTTGATCCTTTTTAGGGTTAAGATGATTCTTATTGTTTTGCTTGCTTTTGTTGGAATTCTTAGGCTTATTCATGGCATTTACTTTTGTATTGCCAAAAGAGTTTCATTCTCATCTCCCATCCTCAATTCAAAGATATTTTTGAATTTGCTACAAAGTGATATCTTTAGAATTCATGCAAAATCTTCCTCCTATATTCTTTCCAAGATGAAAACAACTTGACTATTATGGCCCCTACTTGAAATGGTTTAGGAAGTTCGATTTCCCAGCTCTAAATTGATTAACAATGACCTATAACTCATGCACTTGTGCCAAGATTGACTTTTTATCCACAAACTTGTAATCAAAATAATTAAAAATTAAAAATTTCTTTGCACCTTCCTCCCCATCTTGATACTTGAATTTTAGAGCATTTCAAATTGTTTTTACAGAAGGCTCCACCATATAGAAATCATAAAGTCGGTCTGAAAAAGTATTGAGAATGTGTCCTCTACACATGACTTCATCTTCATTTCTCTTCTTTCCTTCAACCTTGACCTTATCAATATCGTTGTTAGTTGGATCATGAATTTTTTGAAGATTTGGATCAAACACAGAAAATCTTTGAAGCAGTTAACATGAACTTCATCATGTCTTGTTAACAGGTAAAATTTGTCCCATCAAAATGGTCTAAACAAACAGAATCTTGATTCAACAACTTGATAATATTTGTGACTTTCATGGTGAATTTGTATAAACTCACAAGATATCACTTTTAAATTATTGAAAAAATTATTGAAAATTTGAGACAAAAGAATCAAGAACAAAATGATAGAATTATATATAGAATATTAAAGGTAAGAACATAGATAAAATTAAAATCAAAATATGACCTGAAACGAGTAAATTTGTTTTTTTAAAAGTAATATTTGTTCTTTTTCCTTTTTAAAATTGCTATGGAATAAAACACAAATAGTATTAATGGATATGACAAGTTTTAAAAAGTTTTGCAATAAGTAAATAATAAAAAATTGCAAGTTAGGAATATGAAAAATAAATTTTGATCTTTTGGATTTAAAAAAAAGAAGATTATAACCATTAAAGTCTAAGAAAATTTTCAAATTATTAAAATGATCTCAATAACCATATATTTATAATAGAAAACTTAAAAATTACAACTTTAGGGATAAGACACAATTTTTAGTATAATAGACACAACTTTTAGTATAATAGAATTCTCAAAAAATATACCTTTAGAATTAGACATGATCTTTGGTATAGACACAACTTTTAGAATAATAACTACTAAAAACTTTTTTTATTCTTTCTTTTAATTTAAACAATTTATAACAATAGCAAAACTATTTTTTAATAATAAATATTGTACAAAATATTACTCCTTATTATACATACTAAGTTTAATTACTATGTTAGAATTAACATAACTCCATGATTTTTTAAATTTTATAATAATAAATAAAATAAAATAAATAAATACATGAAAATATTATTAGTTGTTCTAGTTAAGTTTCTTGAAAGCTTAAATCATATTTGCCTTATAGTCCTTTTCCTTAATATCTAAAAGTTCTTGCAAGATTTTGAATATAAAATATTTGTTTGATTTTTTTAGAAGATTTTTTTTTATTAAATGGCAAAATTCTTTCAAAACTATCTATAAGTATTAGTAGGAATGAAGTCATGAAATTAATTTTCAGTAGATCGAAAATTAAAACATTTCATATAGATGTAAAATAAATAGGACTGATATTTGATCTTTTCTATCTCAGCTAAAAAACTATTCAAGGAAGGTACAATTCATACAAGGAACCACATAATAATATGATAATAACAAACATGTCCGGTTTATGCAAATTTTGTTCTTATATTTAAAATGAGCAATAAGTAAAGATAATATTTGAGATTTAGGTTCTATAATGAAATTATTGATTAATTATCAATGCACACACCTCTTGTATTGATTCAATGCATATTCAATTACAAAGAAGCAAGTTGCACACAATAGCGGCACATGAATTTTCAAATTGATGAACTGTTTGCAAGACAACTCCTTTTTTTTTCTTTTTTTTTCTTTTTTAAAAAGGATCTTTCATTAATTAAAATTATCAATATCATGTGAGTGACCAAATACAAGAAATTCAAGAAAAACAAACAAATCTTGGGATTTGTTTAAAGAAAGTATTAGATCTATAAGAACAAGAGAATAGAATAGATGACCATCTATTCCTTCTTGATCTTAAAATTTCTAGTATCATTGAGCAAGAGATTTTAGATATACCTTCAGGAAATCCCATATCACACTGCCATGAAAGCTAAATTTGAGAGGGAGTGATAAATAGTAAATTTATTAAAGAGGGCTAAACCATTATAACTCTCCAAAAACATTATTGAGCATATCTATTATTTAATCCTTCAAAACTGCTGAGAAAGATAGGAGTACTTGAAAAAAAGCTAACAGCTAGAGTAAATTACTAAAACCTCACAAACACTTATGAAATAATAGAAAAAAATTTCAGCTCTAAGTGCACAATATAGTTAAAACATCTCACTCCTTCTGAAGGAAGAAAGAGTTGCTTGAAGGTTTCAAAAGCCAAATTATTTACTAGAGTAGTAGGGAAAACATTAACTAGATGTAGGAAAAACTAAGCAAAAAAACGAAGGGATGGAGGAGGGAGGAGGTGTCACCAAGAACCCAAAAGAGAACTAAAGTTAAAGAAAGGAAGAGAAAAGTTACAGTAGAGAGAGAACAACTCCTTGTTCATTATTGATATGCAATGCCAAAAATAATAAACTCCATTGTCTCTAAAATAAATAACACGTTAAATAATAAAAAAAAACATAAATTAAACAATAAACAACTGCTTCGATCCTCCTAAATATATAGGTCGTCTTAGCTTGAAAAGGAAATTAAGTTAAAGAGTGTCATGTAGGTTTAACTCCAATTATCAAATGCAAATCCAACTTTGCTAGTCCTACATGGCACTACTCTTGATTGGAGTATCATGTAGAACTGGCAAAGTTGGATTTGCTTTTGGTAATTGGAGTTAAACCTACATGAAACTCTTTAACTTAGTTTCTTTTTCAAGCTAAGACTATCTATACATTTAGGAAGTTTGGAGCAGGAGTTGTTTATTGTTTAATTTGTAGTGTCATGTAGGCTTAACTTAGCTATTTGACATATGATTAAACTCAAGTAAGTGGGTCGTTCTCCTCCATTCCATTGTGGCTATGATTAAACTTTCATTGACTTCAAAAACAAATGCAAAAATTATCAATTACCTACTAAAGTTTCAGGATGGGGGAAATGCACAATAAGAACTTGCATTTGCTTGATTTGAGTTCATTATCACAAGATGGCTATTCAATGACTTGAATATCTTCAATTTTAATTTTACTATGGGTGCTAAATTATCTGCTTTAAACAGTTTGAACAGATTATATAGACACCACAGACCATGCAACTACTAAAAACTATCATTCTTAACAAAATGAGAGATTTCTTAGGAGTTCTTGTGATTATTATAACCTGTAAAATACAGAAAATATGCATGTTATTAATAGTTGAATAGTTCAAATGAGTTAAATTAATTGAGAAAGGAGATTCTATTTTACATTTTAAAGTACTAACAAAACACAAGCAACAAATTAACTCAATATCCTATTTCATTCAACTCAACTCAATAGTTTGTAAGTACAAACTATTTACTTCAATATAATATAATGGGATTTATAGAAAAAGAACTTTTGAAGTCAAAAGCACACTTTATAAAGAATGCAAGATAATTTTTTTTTCCAAGTTTACATCATATTCCAGTTACAAAACAAACATTTTAAGTCCTCTTTGCTATAACTAAATTCTATGAGTTATTATAAAATTCATTTAGAATTCTATATTTTTATGTTCGGTGTGAATAAAAATATTCATTTTACTTTCGTACATATAAATTTATGGAATTCAATATAACTAACCAAATATTATCATTTACAAAGGAATTTTACATTTAAATTCATATATATTAATTAAAGTGTTCAAGTTAATTGAGATCCTGCGCAAACAATACCATCTTTAACAAAAAAACAAATTGATAAACTTATCCTTGTATTTGATCTATCACCATAGAAACAGAAACACCAATTCTTGAAAAAAATAATTGAAATAAAATTAAATTAGAATTCATCATTAAATCACCTTATATAACTAATAACATGAAAAAAATTGATTAAATCGAATCAAAATATATATCAAGATTAAATAAGCAAACAAAATATAAAATATAATTAATCCTAACTGATAGAACTTTAAGATAATAAGCACATTGCTCCCTCTAAAGCAGAAGGGCTAACACCAAGAATCTTATGTTAGGATCGATTTATATTTATTTGAGATAATAAAGATGCATCAATAAAATAAAAAGAAAATAGAGAAGGCCCAATTATGTGGCTCGGCGTATGTCTACGTCCATGGATGAGGGAAAGTAACATTCACTAATTAATTATAGAGTACAAAATTAGAGAAGAGAATAACACTCAATCCGTAAATTTAAATACACCCAATGTGCTTGTCATTCTTAAAAAATTAATATTAGAATTACAATATTTTATAGGATTTCAATGCTCTCTCAAATAGTTTTGAAGATCGCTTTCTAATTTTCATACTAAAATCACAAGAAACAAAAGTAAAAAAGTGGTTTAAAGTAATGTTCTTATACTCAGACCGATCAAAAAATTAATGAAGATAGATGATTAAATGATCAGAGGTTCAACCGAACGTCGAATTTGTTAAAATACGTTTAAATCAAAAGTAATTAAATTAATATTATATAATAGAAAAATATAAATTAATATGCTAATATTAATTAGTTTAATGTTAATTCATTCATTTTATTTTTTAAATTTAATTTAATTTTCATAAATAAAAGTGAATAGAAATAATGATAAAAAAATTGAATTGAGCAAAATATATATATATATATATATATATATTTCTCAATTCAATTTTTTTTTATCATTATTTCTATTCACTTTCATTTTTAAAAATCTTATACTATTTTAGTATTTAATTTATTTAATTTTATATAAATTTAATTTAATTAATAATTATTTACTTTAATTAAATATTAATTTGATAAGTTTAAAATTTTGACTAATTATAATATAAATGATAATTTATTTTTATCTAGTTTTTATATAATATTAAAATAATATATATTGTTATTAACTTATTATTACGATATATTTCATTTATATAACTAATATGATAATAAAATAATAATAACAACAACAATAATTTAAAAAAGCAAAAAAACAAAAAAAAAATTGTTTTTTAGTTAAAAACAAAATGACATCATTTTATACCTTTCAAAATGATACAGTTTTGATCAAGTAATAATAAAAAAAAATTCAAAAACTAAATAAAATTGTTTTGAATGGCACAAAACGATGAGGCTAAAATCAAGAAATAAAAAAAAGTCTCACTTGGTAGACTCGAAAAATCAAATCAAGGTCAACCGAGTCACTTGTTATCCGGCTGGGTTACCGAATTTTAGTTCGATTTTTAGGGACGGTAATTGGAAATGGACCGAACCGGTCATTCAATCAATTCTCGATTTTACGATTAAACAGCTGATTCGGTTCGATTTTTAAAACACTGGTTTAGAGTAGGTCACTTTTCCAAATTCAAGAAGAAAAAGTAAATTAGCTCAACCATTTAAATTAAAGACTTGTTGGATACTTTTTCAAATCCAAGAAGGAAAAAAGTGACTTAATTTGAATTAGTAATTTAGTTTCAATGAGTAAAATAGAGTTTTTTTATGAATATGAATTCAGGTTACCTAATACACATTATAATACTCTTGAATTATTAGAATAGATGATGAAAGTGAGAGCTTCTAAAAAAAAAAAAATCCACCATTTGATTAGAATGTATCAAAATATAGCTAATTAAAGAGAAGATAGGAAAAGTGAATGAGAAAAAGATATGTTTTTTCTTTTGGAGCCCCATTTAGTGGAGTTGTCTTTCTAGTCCTTCATACCAATAAACTAGTGATTGAAAAGTCTCTTTTTCGCGAGAGCAAAATAATATTTTAACTGTCACTAATGTAGTGTTTATCAACTCTAATTTTTCAACTTTAAAAAATTTCAGGGGGACTTATCATCAGAATCTATAAAGTGACCAGTCTCAACAAGTGTAAATTTGCGAACTCTAAGGAGGCCTCATTGTAGGGATATCTACACCCATTGGTGGCAAATGTAAGATAATGTTAACTTTCTAAAATCTCTAGGAAAAACATAATGTGATAAAATGTAAAAGTTGCAAGAAAAAGATGGGAGGTAAAAAGAAAAGAGGAAAAGAAATAGGGATGACTTACCAATATTGCTAACTCTTATAACTATCTTTCTACTACTAATATAACTTCGACTGCACCTACCAATATTACCATAGTAAAACCTCTAGTTCAAGCAGCCAAGTGGCAATGCCCTAATATAGCAACTCTTAGATATTTTAAATGCATGGACAAATATAAGGATATTATTATAGATATCGTGGGATTTGGGCTTTTCAATTACTTGGTCTAAATAGCAATTTTTTTTCCTTACTACTGAAGTAGATGAGGATCCAAAAGATACTATAGCATAAGAAACTTGAAAACTCATAAATTCTAACACTGCTTGATCAAATAAAGAGGAAAAAAAGAGTGGCTAAAGGCAATCAGACATCATGAACAACAAATTCATGAGAAAGATCAAATAGTAAAAGACAATTCTATTAAGACCATGAAACAAATAAACACATAAAATTTGTACCTCATTTTTAAAAGCCTAACCAATTTGAGCTACAACAAAAAGGAAACTTGCTCCTATTATAGTAGTACAAATCCATAAAGTTCATAAAAATACCTTGTGCTGTCTCAGGGCATATATATCTACATGAGTATTACAAATCATACTACCAGAAGAAATAATTAGCAAACGTAATAATGTATGTCAATGAGGAAGATAAACCATTGAATATAGAATCCTTGCATCATTATAGTTAAATTTTACATCTATCAAGAAGAATACTTACCTTATACTCAACCTAGATGGACTAGTTGAGGTTTGGAACATCAGATTGAATGGATAAGTAGCAATTATTCACTTATTCCATATTACTTAATTTTTGCACCTAATTCTTTGGTTGAAATATCTCTAATACAGCAAGAACACGTTCAAATTGTGTTGCCATCTCAAGCTCATCTTTGTAGAAATCTTTAAGCAAATGATCAACATAATAATAATTCCCAGTCTTTTTATCCTTTAACATAAGGTCAGTGAACTTGTTCACATGATTGGATGCTTTTAGTATAACTTCTGGTGTCACACATGGGTAATCCACCTCTAACATGTTTTCCTCGAAAACAAAATGCTGAAATAATGAGAGCATCATACATCAATGGCATAAAGTAATGAAATTGAGACATTAATTTGTGCATATACCATAAAAAAATTAGAGACCATTCTTGTCACATCCCAAAACTAAAAGTGTGACGGTCCTAAGGCAAGAGTAGGCTTAAGGCCACAATAAACCCGTAGAACCCAAACCTGAATCATCAATCATCAATAATATTCTATAACCATGCATTATACTTCAATAGATAGATAATCCATCAATACAATAACACTTGTTCCTTATCGATCAAAAGACAAAATACGATCATCAATAAGGAACAAGGATTACCAATAAGGTCAATCAAATCTCAATTCTAATACAATTTAATCTACGGAGCCACTACGATTAATATTCCGAAATAATACAAAACATCAAATGATTATCGAATTAATACATTAGCTTCTTGGAGAGAGAAAACAATCAATAAGCTCTGTCTATCCTGTCAACAGGTTCTCTATCATCTGAAATCCACAATAAAAGAAAAGGAACGAGTCGAAAATTCAATAAGTTATGGAAATGCAATAATACTTAGGTTTTACAATGATTGATCATAAAATAGATCGAATTCAATATATATATATATATATATATATATATATATATATATACACACACACACACACACACAACAGTAACAATAGTTTATGAACAATAAGAATATATTTAGTGACATATATTGGCGTGCCTATAAAGAAATGACACCCATCAATGTGACGATAGAACAACCATCAATCCATACCATCCATCCATCCATCAAGATATTACGATCTCAAACCATACGTATGCTTGATCAGAACATACGTCCTAAGGTCGATAGGCCTCCCTTAGGTAAAGCCACTGATACAATTTGACCTTATCAGCTAGGTCACTGGTGCATACAGTCCAATGATTTCTCCCTCATTGAGAAGGTGTTCTAAATCGTCAATAGTCATATAATCGATACAACGAACAATGGGTGGGTTTAGAAACCTCATCTTATCAATATTATTAACAATATTCAATAGGTTTTCAATAATTTCATATAACAGAAATGGTCTTTCAAAGGTAATACATTTCAATAATGGCTTAAGGCCCAATGACATTACAATATCAAAAATAATAACATTCAATATGAAATTTAGTCCAAGAACAATTACTAAACTCCATTCAAGAATAATATTAACAAATGTGAATTTCATAACAAAGAATAATTATCCCATAACTTACCTCAATCCAAATCAATTAGTCACACTATCAACTAAATCAATAATTTTTAAGTTCTTAGGTTCACCAAGCCTAACACAATACATTTTCTAAAATGGGTCAATTAGGGTTTCCTTCCCCAAAATTAATATACAAAGAATTTTAGGATTCTATGCTCCTTAATACTCAATAAATTGATTTCTAATACTAATTAAACCATTAAATGAAGAATTGCTATTCACTATACTATTCGCATAAAACCATTAAATTTTACCACTCCCATATCAAATATAATTAATGGCAATAAATGCTCTTAAATGACTACTAACAACCTATAACAACTAGTCTAACAATATCATAACCCATAAATAACTATAAAAGTAAGAACTAGGATTTACCTTCAAAACCTTAGAAAGAGATTTCTTGAAAAAGAATGCCCTTGAAATGATTTGATGCCTTATAATGTGTTTCTCATGAAGAATTCTTGAAGGAAATGGCTATTTAGATGATTAAAGAGTAATAGGGCTAGTTGAGCAAAGGAAAGAAATGAGAAGAAGAAGAAAATGAAATTTGGTTTCCGGTTCAAAAATCTGAAAAATAACTTCTATTTATGGAGCCCGAAGTCTCACGCCCGTGAAGAATAAGTTTCACGCCCATGGGATAAATTCACACCCGTGAACACTCAAAAGGTTAATTTCTCGTATTTGGACAGAGAGCAAAGTAACGGCCATAATTAGAGTTCACGCTTGTAAAATGTCAAAGTTCAAATTAACGGCCGTGAAAAGAGTTCACGCCCGTGAAAACAATATGTTCAAACTCACCAAGGCAAATGCTTCTCAATACCATTCTAACACTCACTAAAACAACTCTAAACAATATTTATAACAAAGAAACAATTCTATAACAATCAATCAATATAATCTATAACCATAATTAATACAATCTATAACCATAGGACCATCGATAACCTCATGCAACCATGCAAAACGAAATCTTGAGTGTTACATTCTCCTCCTTTAAAGAAAATTTGTCCTCGAATTTTAAGAATCTACCTTAAGTCTGAAACAAATGGGGATACTTCGTTTGCATACTCTGCTCACTCTCCCAAGTGCATTCCTCTATGGCTTGGTTCTTCTACAAAACCTTAATCATTGGAATCTCCTTATTCCGAAGTCTTCTAATTGATCTATTGATAATGGCCATTGGAACTTCCTCATAAGACAAATCTGGACCAAGATCCAATAATTGAACTTGAAGCACATGCGAAGAGTCAAATACATTCTTTCGAAGCATCAAAATATGAAACACTGGATACACACCATCAAGATTGGGCTGTAACGCTAATCGATAAGAAACTGCCCCAACTTTATCCAATATCTCAAATGGCCCAATGTACCTTGGAGATAACTTATCCTTCTTGCCAAATTTTAGGACTCCTTTCATTAGCGAGATCTTTAAGAAAACCATGTCTCCAATGGAAAAGTGAACATCCTTTCTCTTTAGATCAGCATAACTCTTGTGGCGATTGAAAGTCATCTTCAACCTCTCCTTGATGATAGACACTTTCTCTGCTGTAACGTTAACCAATTCAGGACCTTCAATGCTCTTCTCACCCACTTCATCCCTATACAAAGGAGATCTACACTTCCTATCATACAAAGCCTTATAGGGTGCCATTTGAATGGTCGAATGATAGCTATTGTTGTAGACGAACTCAACCTCCAAAGTCTAGAATGCACATCCTTAGCATGTCCTCTAGAGTTTGAATAGTCCTTTCTGATTGTCCATCAGTTTGAGGATGGAAAGCTATGCTAAAGTCTAACTGAGTGCCCAAAGACTCTTGAAGTTTCTTCCAAAATCTTGATATAAACTAAGTGCTTCTATCTGATATGATCAAAACTGGAACTCCATGCAATCTCACTATCTCATCAACATATATTTGTGCATACAGAGAAGCTGAATATGTAGTCTTAACTGGTGGAAAATGAGAAGACTTAGTCAATCTATCAACAATAACCCATATCGAATTATGACCTTTTGAAGTCTTTGGCAATCCAACCACAAAATCTATAGTCACTCTCTCTCATTTCAATTCTGGCAATGGCAACTATTGAAGCAATCTAGAAGGCTTTTGGTGTTCAATCTTCACTTGCTGGCAAGTCAAACATCTTGCCATAAACTCCGCTACATCCTTCTTCATTCCACTCCACCAATACAATCTCTTGATGTCGTGATACATCTTAGTCGCACCTAGATGCACATTATAACTAGCATGATGTGCCTCCCTCAATATTGACTCTCTCAATCCATCTACGTCGGGAACATATAAATGATTATCATGCTTTACAACACCATCCACAATAGCAAAACCTGGAGCTTTCTCAGTTTCCACATCGCCCTTAAGCTTAACCAATTTATGATCTCTATCCTGAGCTTCTTTGATATGATCAATGAGAATTGGCTTAACTTGAAAATATGCTAAAAGCACTCCTATATCCGATAAGCCAAATCGAATCCCCAAATCATACAATCTATGAAACTCTTTGATCAAAGACCTTCTATGCATTTGAATGTGAGCTACACTTCCCATAAACTTCCTACTCAAAGCGTCTGCTACCACATTCACCTTTCTAGAGTGATACAAAATATCACAATCATAATCCTTAAGCAACTCCATCCATCGCCTTTGCCTAAGATTCAAATCTTTTTGCTGGAAGATGTATGGTCAGTGAAGATCTCACACTTTTCTCCGTACAAATAGTGTCTCTATATCTTTAATTCAAAAATCACAGCTGCCATCTCTATATCATGAGTTGGGTAGTTTATCTCATGCTTCCTCGAAGCATAAGTTATTACCTTCCCATTTTGCATCAAGACACCCAAGCCCCACTCTAGAAGCATCATAATACACAACATATCCTCTATCACCAGATGGTAAAGTTAGGATAGGTGCAGTCGTGAGATGAGTTTTAAGCCTATGAAAGCTTCCTTCACAGTCATTTGTCCATACAAACTTCACCTGCTTCTGAGTGAGCCTAGACAAAGGAGTTGCAATCTTGGAGAAATCCTGCACAAATCTTCTATAATAGCCTACCAAACCCAAGAAACTCTGAATCTCTGACACATTCGTAGGTCTAGGACAATTAAGGATTGCATCTATTTTCCTTGGATCGACTTTAAGTCCTTCCTTACTTATCACATGCCTCAAGAAGTAAATACTATCCAACCAAAACTCACATTTGGATAACTTGGCAAACAACTGGTACTCTCTTAAAGTCCGCAATACTATTCGAAGGTGTTTTTTATGCTCCTCCTTACTATTGGAATACACGAGGATGTTGTCGATGAATAAAATGACAAACTTGTCCAAGAATGGCTTGAACACTCTATTCATCAAATCCATAAATGCAGCTGGTATATTTGTCAAGCCAAACGGCAACACCAAGAACTCATAGTGGCCATGTCTTGTCTGAAATGCCATCTTAAACACATCTTCCTTCTGAATCCTCAACTGGTGATAACCCGACTTCAAGTCAATCTTGGAGAAGTAACTTGCCCCTTGTAAATGATCAAACAAATCATCAATTTTGGGTAACGGATACTTATTCCGAATAGTCACCTTATTAAGCTGTCGGTAATCAATGCACAACTACATAGAATCATCATTCTTCTTGACAAATAACACTTGTGCACCCCATGACGAGCTACTAGGTCTAATGAACCCTTTGTCAACAAATCCTGCAGTTGCATCTTCAACTCTCTCAATTCTGTTGGTGCCATGCGATATGGAGGTATGGAGATTAGATTCGTTCCAGGCAATAACTCAATATTGAATTCAATCTCCCTCTTCGGCGACAAACCTGACAATTCTTTAGGAAAAACATCTGGATACTCACTCACAATTGGAATCTGCTTCAATCCCTTCACTTCCTTCTTAATATCACGAACATATGCCAAGTAACCTTGGTAACCCTTCCTTAGCATCCTCCTCACCCCAATGGCAGATATCACATTATAGGATATTTCACTCCGTTCCCCTTGAAACTCAAACTCCTCACTCTTAGGTGGTTTGAAAACTATCTTCTTCCAATTGTAATCTATGGTTCCAAAATACTTGGACGACCAGTCCATGCCCAAGATAACATCAAACTATAACACCGACAATTTAATCAAGTCTACTTCCAAACTCTTTCCATCACTACTAACAACACATGTAGGATAGAAATTTTGGACCTCAATCTCCTCCTCTATGGGAGTGGACACAACCATCACATCATCAAGCAACTCACACAACATGCATAACTTCTTAGCAAAACGAGATGATATGAAATAATGAGATGCTCCTGAATCAAATAATACTTTTACATTTTGAGCTTGGATAGAAAGAATACATGTGACAACTGTATTAGAGGCTTGGGCCTCCTGTTGATTGAGTGCAAAAACTCTCCCTCTTCCTCTACCCAAAAAAGTCTGACCTGAAGCATGAATCGCTGATGAACTTGATCCTTGGCCTGCTTCTGTACCTCCGCCATAACCTCGGCCTACCCCAGCTTGAGCACTACTTCTCCTTACTCTTTCTATCTGAACTATAGACTGCGAAGCTGGTGGTCTCATGGTAGTCATTGTCCATAGGCAATCTTTCACAAAGTGTCCAAGCTGTCCATAGTGAAAATAAACCTTACCTCGATATGACATGGTCCTAAATATCTCTTTTCATAAGTAGGACACTGAAAATTACCTCCTGAAGGTGCAGAACTACTTGTGCCCCTGCTCATATGTGAAGCAGATCTAGAAGGGTTGGGCCTGTACTGTGATCTTTTTGGGTATCCTCTGAACCCACTCTGAGGAGTAGACTGCTTGAAAATATCCATACTCCTTACTCTACTGCTATCCCTGTTAGGCCTAGAGGAACCCTCAACTCTAGCCTTCTTCTTCTGCTCTCTTCCTGCTTTAAGTTCCATTTCCTGATTCTCAATCATTCTGGTTTTATCCACCAGTTTGGAATATGAGTCAAACTCATGAGCAGCTAGCACATGAAATAATGGAGGAATCAAACCTCTCCTGAAGCGCTGAATCCGAGCAACCTCTATAGAAACCAATGCTGGAGCTTACTTACTTAGTTGACTAAACCTCTTACTGTACTCCGATACGCTTATTTCCACAGTTTGAACCAGTCGTTCAAACTCTAAAACTTTAGCCTCTCTCACACTTTTTGGGAGAAACTCATCCATAACCATAGTCTTAAATTGCTCCCAAGTAATATCCATATTAGCCAGAAATAATCCAGTCACACTTCTTTTATACCAATCTCAGGCATCATTCCACATCAAGTGGCCTACAAACTCCACTGCCCTTCTATCTGGTATCCTCAAAAACTGAACCTTATCCTCCATTATCTCAAGGAAATCAGTGGGATCCACATCTCCCCTATACTTTGGAGGCTTGAGTTTTATAAACTTCTCAAAAGATACCTCCTCAACCTGTGGCACAAAAGGTGATGGTGGAGGAACCACCGGTGGAATAGGAGCTATCGGTGCTGGAGGAACTGGCTATTGCAATCTCTGTGTGATGAGCGCCTCCAATCTCTCATAGTTCTGTTGCATCTGATCCAATCTCTGTGCCACAACAGCATCTATCTGAGGTGCAGATGGAGGAACCACTCCCTCTCCGACACTGCCCACAAAATCCTTCTCTAAAAGATCTACACTTATAAGGCGGCCTCATCCACACCCACAACCTCTACCTCTCCTCGAAGGCATCTCGATACTGATAAAGGAAAATAAACAACTTAGAATCATAACATGACAACAAACGCAAATCTATACCGAAGGAATACAAAACAATGACAATACATGAATCATATGCTCCGTAGTTTACTTATTCCATTACACTTAAGCTAATGAAATTGCACATCTATCTATTTATCTATAAATTAAACCTATAGCTCTGATACCACCCTTGTCAGACCCTAAAACCAAAAGTGTGATGGTCCTAGGGCAAGGGTAGGGTTAAGGCCACCATAAACCCGTAAAACCCAAACCTGAATCATCAATCATCAATAATATTATATAACCATGCATTATACTTCAATAGATAGATAATCTATTAATACAATAACACTTGTTCCTTATCGATCAAAAGACAAAATACTATCATCAATAAGGAACAAGGATTACCAATAAGCTCAATCAAATCTCAATTCTAATATAATTCAATCTACGGAGCCACTACGATTAATATTCCGAAATGATATAAAACATCAAATGATTATTGAATTAATACATTAGCTTCTTGGAGAGAGAAAATAATTAAGAAGCTCTATCTATCCTGTCAACAGGTTCTCTATCACCTGAAATCCACAATAGAAGAAAAGGAATGAGTCAAAAACTCAATAAGTTATGGAAATGCAATAATACTTAGGGTTTTACAATGATTGATCGCAGAATAGATCAAATTCAATATATATATATATATATAACATCAGTAATAATAGTTTATGAATAATAAGGATACATTTAGTGACATATATTTACATGCCTACAAAGAAATGATACCCATCAATATGACGATAGAACAACCATCAATCCATACCATCCATCCATCGAGATACTACGATCTCAAACCATACGTATGCTTGATCATAATATACGTCCTAGGGCTGATAGGCCTCCCCTAGGTAAAGCCACTAATACAATTTAACCTTATATGCTAGGTCACTGATGCATACAGTCCAATAATTTCTCCCTTATTGGAAAGGTGTTCTAAATATTCAATAGCCATACAATCGATACTATGAACAATGGGTGGGTCTAGAGACCTTACCTTATCAATATCATTAACAATATTCAATAGGTTTTCAATAATTTCATATGACCCAAATGGTCTTTCAAAGGTAATACATTTTAATAATAGCCTAAGGTCCAATGACATTACAATATAAAAAATAATAACATTCAATATGAAATTTAGTCCAAGAACAATGACTAAACTTCATTCAAGAA
>CANXYC010378788.1:0-19526 GCA_948193065.1 Aleurites moluccanus
AATAAGTTAAGGTAACATTAAATTTAAATGATGAATGCATATATGTATGATAATTATCAAATGTATGTAAACGATTCTTAATAGATATAAGACTACCGAATTTTCTGATAATTAAATGGAGATTTTGTTTTATATAATAACAGATAAGAGTCATGTTTACAAGTATAACTGATCTAAGTAATGATGATAGAGGCGTGAATTTACTCATAGTCAGATGGTAATTTGATAGCAATATTGTACAATATAATTATGACATAAGATTAGATTATGATTTGGAAGTCTATCTAAGAGCTAATGTAAATTGTGTTATATAAATGGAATAATTTATGACCTCGACAGTTTCTACGATCTATTAGCTATGAGCTTGGTATAATACACTCAAGAGATAAGAATAAGTATGGAGCATGGGCTTAGAAGTTTCCTGAGAGTTAATGGTTAATACTTGACTAATGTTTAGTTGAAGATCAAGTTATGATAATGTTTACTTATTCCAAGATAACGTCAAGTTTAGATTGTAAGTTGGCTAGTTAATCTACTGCCATTGATGGAGTAAGGATAGACTAATTTAAGTGTATTAGAAATTGTTATGTAAGCATATTTGTATTGAATTATAGACATCAATTATGATGTAACCTATTACTTAGGTGGTGTTAAAATGATTTTGGCTTGATTTTTGAAATTCTTAATAAGACTTTTATGACAAGATGTTATGTTTCAAGTATGGCCTAAGAAATTGGTGATAAAGGAGTTTATCCCTAAAAGTATTAGTAAAGTAAAAGCTTAAGAATTTGAAGGATCTGTAGAGTTCTGAAATAAGAAAAGGATTTAAAATGTGGAAATTTCATACCAGTTAAACTACCAAGCTAATGTTTGAAGTCATTCTGAAAGATTGTAGCAGAAGCGAGTTATTTTAAGTGGATATGCTAATGTGCATGGATACAGTTAACTTTATACTTTTAAGGTATATAAACCCTCAGTATTTTAATTGTGGAAGATAGCATAGGGGAAATGTCATTTTAAAATAGATGCATGGTTTGGATGTGGATTATTAGTGTATTATGCAAAGGGTTATCCATTCAGGTTTGAGAATATAAGTATACAATTAGAAGAAGCATGAGAGGTGATCAGATTGGCTAGGGTTTGAGTCAAGTCATGAGTCAGTCATCAGGATGAGAGTCTACAGATAAAAGCAGAGGTAATTGTTTTAGTTCAATAGGAGGTTTGAATTCAGAATGATGGATACAAGTATAGTTATACGATAATTTCAATGGAACATGAAAGTGTGAATATTTGCAAGATTTAATGATAAGAATATGTTAGAAAAGGTTTAAGGAAATTGGTAAATAAAGAACTCCAAAGGTACTTAAGAGATGGAATGACGTGTTTGATTATGGTATTATGAGTGGAAAATTCTAAGACAATAAGTGTTCCAGGAACAATGCTAAGACAATTAATAGTCCCTTGAGGATGGACGAAAGTGTTCCTATGATAAGTATAAGAAAATGCTAAGAAGAAATACAAGTTAAGGCTTTAGAGCATGATATAAGAGAAGTTTCTTACATGCTATTTTTTTGTCTAACTTCAGCAGTGTGCGTCCAATACTTAATATGTCGATGCTTCGAAAATATGTTGCCGATCCTTCTCATGTGCTACAAGTTCCGGCTGTAGACCTTCAACGAGATCAGATGTATGAAGAAATTCCAATTGTCATTATGGACCGAATGATCAAGAGGCTAAGGAATAAAGACATATCAGTGGTTAAGGTCCTATGGAGAATCAAGCTATAGAAGAGTGTACTTGGGAAAGTGAGCAAAGCATGCAAGACAAGTACCCTTATCCAATTCAAGTTTAAGGTAAGTTATTTACAAATTCAAGGACAAATTTATCTAAAGGGGGAAGAATGTAATACCTGTCATTTTTTTTTATTTTATTAACTGTATGTTTGTTGAATTGAATGAGGATATAGAAATGTTTTGAGGAATCCAGAATTTTGTATGCAGGGGAGAGTTTGTGAGGCTGGTTTCATGACTTTAAAGGAATAATTTGGAAAAGTGTAAAACATAAAAGTTGTAGATTTATATCTCATATTTAGGTTTATAAAAGGGTTTTGTGAAATTTTGTGTATGTAAGGAGATATACCTCCTTGACCAGGACCTATCTAGTTCATTATTTTTTGCAGGAACCTGAGAATGTTTAATTTTTCTGGGAATGATTGAGACTAAATGAGCCAAAAGTGAAAACATGAGAAATATTCCTTTATGTGTTAGATTGTTGGCTGTAAAATTTTAGGGGAATTGGATAAGTATAGCTTAGTTGAGAGTGGAATTAATCAGACTTGTTCAAAAGATTTTGGGAAGTAAAAGTCAGGGTGAAATTTAGAAATTCACCATAGTTTGTGTAAACCTCCTTTTGATTTGAATTCTAGATATGTTGAACCACTGAGTGTCTATTTTAAGTGACAAAAAGAATCAGGGAGTTTGGATATCTGTAGCTCATTTGCTAGCTGGTTTATTATGAGTTGACGAAGAAGGCTTTCCAGCTCAGCAGATATTAGAGGCATTGCTAGCCGGCAATGCGAAGTGACATTTGCGAGTTGGCATATGCGAAGTGGGATTGTCCAGATGGTAATAGGCAAAGAAGAGGATTTGGCAAGGAGGCCTTTGTCGAAGTGGCATTTGGTGAAGTGGTAATTGGCGAAGAGGATTTGGTGAAGAGGATGCGAGGTGGCATTTAGCGAAGCGAATGCAAGGTGGCATTTAGTGAAGCGAATGCGAGGTAGCATTTGGCGAAGTGGAATTCAGCGAAGAGGAATTGGCGAAGAGGATCTGAGGTGGCATTTAGAAAAGCGAATGCGAGGTAACATTTGGTGAAGTGGAATTCAGCGAGGTGGCCTTTTTCGAGGCAGCAATAGGCGAAAAGGAGAATTGGCGAAGTGGAATTGCCGAGACGACAATAGGTGAAGTGGTATTCGCAAGCTGGCATATGCGAAGTGGCATTTGCGAGCCGGTAATGTGAAGTGGCATTGCGAACCGAATATGTGGAGTGGCATTTGCGAGTTGGCTTATGCGAAGTGGCATTTGCCGGAGTGAATTGGCGAGGCGAGCTGGCGAAGAGGAATTGAGAGGCAGTACCCTATTTAACCAGTTATCCAGTAGCTATGTTTAACGATTTTCTTCTTTCTTTTCTTTCTTTCTTCTTCATTTCTTCACCTATCTCTTTCCGATTTGTTCCATTCGTTTTCTAATGCATTAATACTCAGAATTAATGCATTAAATCACTAGATTAACTCATTTAAAAAGCTTCAATCATCATTTCAGCCTAGATTCTTCAAGAACTCAGGTTTTGGAAAAATAAGATAATTTTCTCCAAACTTCATTTTCTCTTTAAATTAAGAATTTATGGTAATTACAATAGTTATTATGAGTATATAGAGTCTATTATAAGTAATTTAAGACTATTAATTTTGATAAATATGGAAAATATCAAAATTTACGAAATTGATGAATAGTGACATGAATAGTAAGTACGTTTTGAATTTCAGATTTTCTTTAAGAGATAAATTAAATTGATGTTAGGAAACAATAATAGAGACTATAAGAGGGTTAAATTACAAGGAATTATATTATGTATTATTGATTAAGGAAAACCTTAATTTTGAGAATTTGGAAAAACTTTCATAGGAGAAGAGAACTCAAGAAATTTGAGAAGATTATTGAATGAACAAGCTATTGAGGGAAATACAATGATAAATTATTGAGAGGTAACATATACATATTGCTTCTTTGAAATTGAATGATTCAACCTATCCTAATATTTTGCTTATATGATCCTCATGTTTCAAAATAATGCATTATGCACCTATTAATTTAAATCCCTACGATGTTCTCAAACAAATAATGATTTGTTCCATATGATTACATTATATGAATGTAAATGACTTGGTCATTTTTCCTTGGACCAAGTTCATATGAAACCTATTTGTTAAATTGGAGAAAATTCATGTTTATATGTTGATGGTCTTTTGACCAATATTATTCTTGTGGAATTCAAATTATATGACCCTGACATGTTATGTATAGAACACTCTTCCCAATGAGAGTAAAGTCATTGGTCCATTGTGCACTTTGGAAACCCAACTGATAAGAATTTTCGGTATCAATGTTCCACCTAGGGGGACCATGATATCTAGGTGTATGCCTGGCCAAGCATATGTTTGCGATATGATAACAAGGCTACTAATGCGCCCTGTTGTGATAAGGTAGCAAGTCTACTGATACACCCTGTAGTTCTATCATATGATTTGATAGTGTTGTTCGATTGTGAACATTTATATTCTTGTAAGATTAAACTTTTTGATATTTTCATATTCTTGTTCTTTGACTTGATCTATATCATGCTTGTTTATATCTTACTGAGTTGAAGGCTCACTCCTCTTCTGTGGATTTCAGGTATTAGTGTTGCTCGAGAGGGAGCTAATATAGAAGACAAAGCTTCTTGATTCATTCCTCCAAGAAGACTCTATGTAATTCTTTTGATATATATATATATATGTTCAATGGATTGTATTATGATGTTGTATGTAAGAGGAATATACTATAGAGCTCCGTAGTTAGATGTTGAGGATGAAAATATTTTTTATGTCTAAATTGTTATAATTGGGCTACTCTTGTTCCTTAGTGATGTGGGAAGTATCTTTTGATCGGTAAGGAACAAGAGGAAATTCCTTAATGATGAATGTAAATTATGAATGGTGATTTCATGAATCATAGAAATGATCAATTATAATGATAACCATATATGTTATAGATATGTATTTGTAAGAGATATAGGATATGAGTATTCTACGTATTTATGGTGGCCTTAAACCTACCTTTGCCCCAGGACCGTCGCACCACTAGAGTTGGGGTGTGACACAGAGGTCAGAGTTCAGCTCAAGGTGCACATCAGTTAGCAGCTGGTAGAGGTCAGGGTATAGTGTTTACTCTGAATCAGCAAGAATCCTAGACTTCTAATACTACTGTGGCAGGTATGATTTTAATTCAGAATGTGCGAGCAAATGTTTTATTTGACGCGGGGGCTACGCACTCATTTATATCACTTGCATTTGCTAGAAAACTAGGTAAGGGTAGGAAAAAGATGAATATACCCTTAGAGATTTCTACACCTCTAGGTGAAACCATTAATGTAGAATACTTATATGATTTATGCTCAGTTGAAATAGAGGGTAGAATACTTCCAGTAGATTTAATTGAATTTCCAGTTTTGGAAATTGATGTGGTGCTAGGGATGGATTGGTTATCCACTCACTATGCTACAACTGATTGTCGGGGAAAAATAGTGGAATTTAAACCTATGGGTCAAGACAACTTTGTATTTCAAGGTGACAAAGGTAGTGTGATGACAAGACTGATATCTGTTATTGGTGCAAGACAACTTCTGAGGAAGGAATGTCAGGGATTCTTGGCCAGTGTGGTTGATACACGGGTCACCTCTAATGGAGTTGAACAAATTCCTGTGGTAAATGAATTTCTTGAGGATTTACCAGGAATACCTCCTGATCGGGAAATAGAATTTGAGATCAAAGTGTACCCCGGAACTAACCCAATATCTATTCCTCCTTACCGAGTGACTCCTACAGAATTAAAGGAGTTGAAAGTATAGCTGCAAGAATTGCTTGAGAAAGGTTTTATAAGACCCAGTAGTTTACCATGGGGAGCTCCAGTGTTATTTGTGAAGAAAAAAGATGGGACTCTCTGAATGTGTATTGATTACAGACAATTGAATAAGGTGACTGTTAAAAATAAATATCATTTACCCAGGATAAATGACTTATTTGATCAGTTACAAGGAGCTAGTCATTTCTCCAAAATTAATCTCAGGTCGGGTTACCATCAATTGAAAGTCAAAAAAGAAAATGTGCAAAAAATAGCTTTTAGAACCCGATATGGTCATTATGAATTCCTGATTTTGCCATTCGGTCTTACTAATATACCTGCAGCCTTTATGGATTTGATGAATAGAGTATTTAAGCCTTTCTTAGACAAGTTTGTCATTGTTTGTATTGATGACATACTTGTATACTCTAGAAGTCAAGAAGAGCATGAAGAGCATTTAAGAATTGTACAACAAATATTGAGGGAACATAAGCTATATGCCAAGCTATCGAAGTGTGAATTTTGGCTAACTAAAGTATGTTTCTTGGGGCATGTTATTGCTAAAGATGGCATAAAAGTAGATCCAAAGAAAGTTGAAGCAGTAGTGGATTGGCCCCGACCCATCAGTATAACTAAAGTCAGAAGTTTTCTTGGTATGGCAGGTTATTATCGAAGGTTTGTTAAAGATTTCTCTAAGATAGCCTTGCCATTGACTAAGTTAATAAGAAAGCAGGTTAAATTTAGTAATAAATATTTGCACTTTAATTAATTAATTCATAATTTACTGATAATGGTTTATTAATTGAAGTACAAAAATGTGATATGAAAATGGAGTCGAGGATATAAGGTGGAATTTTAAAAGTGTTGATTTTCTTGCAGATTGTGTAAATTGTAAATATTAAGTAAGTCGATAACTTGAGATGTTATTTTTACAAAGTAGACTCTGGCAAAATTTTCTTAAAAATTAGCATAAACAATTTTTTTTGTTGTTAAGTTATGAATCCAGAAGGTTTCTACGGGGATCAGTAGCCTTAAACTAACCCTTTCCCTAGGATCGTCATATCCTGAAGTATGGATGTGACACATATGTATATTAAAGGATCAATATAATAAGGTATTCTAAAAAAAATTTGAATTGGTCAAGAGACCATTTAACATTCTTATCAAAGGCTCGTTCATGATCTTGGTCCAAGAAAAAAAATAACCAAAGTCATTCTTATATATATTAAGTGATTATATTAAGGAGGTTATCAAATAAAAATTTCATATCATAAAGGACGTATATGAATATTTAGCAATTCATCTCATAAGAAGAAAGTATACATTTATGTAGTTTATAACTTACCTCTTAGCAAAATTTTCCACAATTAAGCTCAACATTTGACTAAATAATAATTCTCATTAATTCCTTGAATTGTCCAAGCCTAATTAAAATTTTCAAATTCTATAAATTAGGGTTTCCTCAATTAATAATACATAATATGGTTCCTTATAATTTTAACCATCTTATAGTCTCTATTATTGTTTTCTAACATCAATTTAATTAATATCTTAAAGAAAATTTAAAAATTAAGAACATAATTACTATTCACGTCACTATTCATCAAAATTCATAAATTCTTGTATCTTCCATATTAACTATAATTAATAGCCTTAAATGCTCATAATAGGTTCTAAATTACTCATAAATAATTATTCTAACTACCAAAAATCTTAATCTAAAAAGAAAATGAAGTTTGGAGAAAATTACCTTATTTCCCCAAAAATGATTTCTTTTGAAGGATCTTGACTTGAAAATGATGATTAAAACCTTTGAATATATTAATTTAATGATTTGCATTAATTCTGATATTAATGCATTAGAAAACAAATGAAACGGATTGGAGAGAGATAGGAGAAGAAAGCAAGAAGAAAGCAAGAAAAGAGAAGAAGTTATCGTGAATGCAAAAAAATGGCTACTGCCTCACTTAAATCCTTCCTCACTAATTTGCACTTTGCCAATCCTTCCTCGCCAATTTCCACTTCTCCAATTTCCACTTCGTCAATCCTTCCTCGCCAAATTCCACTTCTCCAATTTTTTCTTCGGCAGCTCTCACTAATCTAGCTCGATTTTGAGCTAAAGAACTCCAATTGAATCGCTTTTTATTGCCACTTAAACTAGACATATGAGGTTACCTCATATAGAAAATTCAACTAAAAAGGTATCCAACTCGATTTATGGTGAATTTTCAAATTTAGACCTGCTTCACTGTATTTTTTATTTTGGGGAGCTAGAGTCCTGCCTCACCAGCCACTTCACCAGCTCGCACTAAAATAACTCACAAGCAAGTTAGAGAAGTCCAAATGTCCTAATTCTTTTTCCTAGTTAAACTAGACACATAAGACTACAACGTTCATGTTTACCTCTCCAGCTCGATCAATCTCTATCCATCTCAAAATCGAGGAGCCAACTCGCACTACCTATTTCTGTCGATCTGGAAAACCTTTTTCATCAACTCGCACTAAACCAGATCGAAAATGAGATACAGAAATCAAAACTCCTCGATTATTTTTGACACTTAAAACAGACACTTAGGGGAACAACATATCCAAAATTCAGATCGAAATGAGATCTACACAATTTATGGTAAATTTTTAAATTTTACCCTGACTTTACTCTCCAAGTACTATCCGAGTAGGTCTAATTCAATTAGCTCTCTCTTGAGCTAAAATTCTTCAATATCCTTGAAATTTTACAAACATCTATATAACACATAAATGAATATTTTTCATGTTTACATATTTGACTCACTCAGCCTCTAACATTCTCAAAATAAACAAATAATCTCAGACTTTCTGCAGGAAATAGCGAACTAGAGAAGTTCTGGTTGAAGAAGCATATCTCCTCACATACATAAAATTTTATAAAAAGGTTTTACAGAATTAAAGATAAGATATAAATCTACAACTTTTATGTTTTACATTTTTTCAAATTATTACTTTAAAATCATGAAAACTAACTCACAAGATCCTTCCTAAACACAGATTCTAAAATTCTCAAAACACTAATCCATCCACAATTATCTCAATAAACATGCATAAATTTTTTTTTTTAACATGTATTACACACCACTAGTTGCCATCTTCTAATCCTAAAGGTAAGTCTCTCGGATATAGAGTTAAAAGTGTGTGCAAATGATCAGTGACCTATTTTAAAATGCAACATTACATTATACTCAAAACCTTACTGCTTACAACAAGAAAAGATAAATGTAAAATAACATAAATGCTACAAATTAAATATGATGTACAACAAAAATAAAATTTTTATTATCCGGTTAAAAGAAAAATAAGTTTTGCACTATATAAACAATAAAAATATTTTTAGGCCATGATAATATTTTGAAAATTAGATAACTCTCTTTTGAAAAAATTTAGTCCCAGTGGAGTCGCCAAACTGCCACAATATTATTAAACGACGCCGCGATAGGATGGTGAGAAATAAAAATTTAATTTTTAAAATTAAAAATGGAGTTGTCACCAATTGAATTATTTTAAAAGGCTCAATCAGAAACCTTTAAAAATTTGGTATGTTAAACCAAATTTCAGGTTCGGGAGTCGCAAACGTATGGAGAAGGTGTTAGGCACCCCACACGTTAATTTTCAAAATATTAAAGTGACCTTAACAATATTTTTATTCTTTATTATTTATACAATGCAAATTTATTTATTTTCCTTTGAACCAAAATGATAATTATTTATAAGATTATTTTTAAATATTAATGAAAGATGAAATTAACTATAACACTGAATTTGATTTGGGTTTTGACTAAGTTTAATTAATTTTGTTTATTATTTTTATTTCGATCATTTATAAAAAAAGAAAAGATAACTGTGAATATATTAGAATAAATTAGCAATCAATTTTATTAAACCAAAAAAAACTAATATTTACAAATTACAAAATTAACTTAAATTATAAAATTTAAAAATATAATAAAATAAAAATTACGATGAAGTTTACAAAAAATAATGATTCGTTTTGAATCTATCTGCTTTCAACTTTTTTAAAAAATAAACCTTGCAAAATAAAAAATAAAAAAAAATAGACAAACACAAAAGAATAACAAAACCAGAAAATAAAAAAGCAAAATCTTGTAAATAGATAAATTCTATTTATTTTAAGGGTTTAGATTTATTTTTCGCAGAAAATATTAAAAGAGATTAATAATTTTTAGCTGCAAATTTAAATTTAAATTTTTTAATTTTAGGATTCAAAATTGGATAACCTTTATTTAAATTCTATTAATTTAAAATTTAAAATTAAAATTATCTTTTGATGTTGGTAAATAAAAAAAAAAAAATTATATTATATTTGAGTAAAAAAAAAAAAACAATAAATTTAACTTACTTTAAATAAAGGTTATCCATTTCAAGTCAAACCAAAATTAATAATTTTAATTTTATTTTATTTCACCAAAAATTATTTTTCTCTTTTGATTAGTCTATTAATTTATTCAGGTCTGATTATCTTCATAGCCCTTTATGGTCTTAATTTTCTAAAGGAACTCAATCAAATAAAAAAACACAGTTAAATAATTCAAATACGAGCATACTCCATTCACAATTTCAACAAATCCCTTTTATGGAAAAATACCCAAACGACAATAAGCTCATAGATAAAAAAAATTAACCAAGTCTTGGATTTTCGGTTCATGATTTTAACAAACAAACTTTAACTTGATAAATAAAATGGATAAATTTGCAAATCTACTAAAAACACTGGCTCTAAAATATTAAAGGTGACCACAATTTTTCATAATATATTTAAAGTCTTCATTTTAGGAGCCAAATCACAATCAATCAAACCTCAAATCTTTGCAAGGATTTTCAACATTTCAACAAATATATATATCTTGAGCATAAAAGGAACCACTGTTTTGATTTTCACATTGTCGACTCATATATGAATTCATTTATAATTTCAATCGATTCTTCACTAAAATCATGAAATCAAGTTTTCAAGACCCAACGATTTAAAATAAGCTACTTTTTAGGTTCCACCAAACACAAATGAGACAGAGAACTCGACCCAACCGCAGAGAGCTCAAACCCGATGATCGAAAATCCGAAATTCACAGAGTGGAAACCGAACTCTACCGTTATCGAAACCGAAACAACCCACCGAAACCCAAACAAATAAACTGTGGCAGAAAAACAGAGGATATCACCGCGCTGTTTGCCCAAGACAATATATTAACCAGACCCGACTAGTTAAAATTGGTGAACCAACAAAGAGAAATGCCCAACCTAGCAAGTAATCATATGGGCATCGGACAAAATGACCAAAATCAAAACACAGCTGAATCATTAAAACCCATCAAAAACTAAACCCAAAATAATATTTTCATCTTACTGAAGTGAAAAACTCCAAAGAAAAGCAAAACAAAAAAAATGGAGGTGAGAAATCAAAAAGAAGAGAAAGAACAATTGAAGCTTCTTCCCTTCACCCTTCTCATTTAGTCATACTTCTCAAATCTTCTCCTGAAAATCCAGGTGATTAGATAGAATCACGATTCCAGAGAAAAAAAAATAGAGAAGTCAAGGATATGCTCTATTTTGAAAGGGTAAAAAAAATCGAGAATTAATCTGAGTTCTTTTTAGGGGAGATGAATTTTTAAGATTAAGAGTTTTTTCCTTTTCCATAGAAAGTGACGGTCCCCCCTCCCCTTTTTTCATTTTTGCTCTAAAGGAATTAAATTAGGGTAAAAAAATAAAAATAATCAATAAAGCGCCCCTAACCAATGCGCTGAAATTTGAGTTTGGATTGGGTTAGATTGGATTAGACTAATTTTTTTTTTTTTTTTTTTTGGGTTTTCTATTCTCGGGCCCATAAATCACACCTTAGTCCAATCTACAAAATAATATTAATTAAAATAAAATAATAATAAAATAATTGAGAAAAAACTTTAAATTCAATTTTATTTTTTCTTACTTGTTTTGTCAACATATATATTTTAAATTAATAAAATTCTTATTTCCTTTTAAATTTTAATTATTATTAATATTTTAATTAAATTGATAAAAATACGAAAATCCTATTTTTTTAAAGAATATATTAAAAAAAAAAGACTGGACAAAATACAGTATCTACATAATGTAAGAATTTTAATTTTAAATTTTATATTTCAAATTTATGATTTGAAATTTATAAATTTATAAATTTCTTATTTAAAAAGTGTAAGAAATTTTAAATTTTAAATTTAAAAAAAAATAAAAATTTTAGGTTAAAGGTGAAGATAGTATATTTCGAATAATTAGATAAAAAAAAATATTTGAAATATTAAATTTTTGAAAGATTGGATTTCACTATATATTTGAATTAAATATAAATTCATTTAATTTTAATTATTCAAACAAAAAATTTAATCTAAATTCAAATACAATATTCAAATCATTGTCATTAAAACGGATCATTAACGATTGAGTATTAAGTGATATAATATTTTTTCTTTTTATAATTTTCACTTGGCCCATAAATTCATTCAATCTACATATTAATTTTAATTGTGCACCTATCTAAATAGATCGTGTAAATGGTAATCAATTAATCTATATGTGCAATTTGAAAAAAAAATTGCATTATAAGTATAAGAAAATTTTGGTATATACTATTGTCTCATATATCAAAATCAAATCAATAGGTGAATAAAAATTTAATCAACATAACTCTTATATTTATTTATGTTGTTTCACCATCAACCTCACTTTTAAATTGAAGATGGATTTAATTTTCTTTTAATTATTATTATTTAATAACTATTCTATATATACTTACAAGTTTAATTGGCAATCGAAAAACGTACATACGTAAATAGCTCTAACAACCAAAGAGTAAAAAAAAAAAAAAAAAACTCTACTTTAAATTGCTCAAACAACCAAAAAATAAATCAATAAAAAACCAACACAGATTCATCATAAAGGAACAAAAAAAAAAAGTACATCTGTATTTTTACTTGTAGGAAGATCAGAAAAGTCAAATATCAACTTTTTTGATATTTGTGAAAATAAACTACTTCTCTTATTTATTGCCTCTGACTTACATGATATATATACAAGAACAAAATGTTTAAGACATTTACCTTAAATGAAATTTTTTTTTCCTCCAAGATTGCTTATATTACTTTTTTTAATCTTCTTTCATCAATTTTTTTTTTTTTTTATCTAATTTTTCTAACTTAGAATTTTGGATTGAAGAGCAAAAGTGATTTGATTTTTTATATAGAAATAGCTAGCTTATTTATCTTATTCCTGCACACCAAAGTTAATAGAAAATCTTGAAAAAAGAAGAAAATTTAAGAATTTTCTAGATTTTTGTTTATTTGTTAACTTCTTATAATATGAGAGAAAATAACAATAATAAAAATCTTTCCTTTACTAAAAATGTGGCCGGACAAATCCCTAAACTTTCTAGAAAATTTGTAAATTAAAACTTAGTGCTACATATAGCAAGTCTCATATCTCTAAATGTTTTGAAGCTTAAGCTACCAACAACAAACAGATTCATGACATCACAAACATGTACTTTTGCTCCTCGTCTCATCTCCGAAGGTTATCAATCTCTATGCTTTACAGTTGAATATACAAACGTGTCGTCTCACTATTTAATTATAGAATGACGCAACTAAAATCCATCAATTAAAAGTTGTTATATTGCCCACACACTCTAAACCATAAGATGGGAACTAAACCCAATTCAGAGCCAAAGCCACGAAAGGCAAAATAGTGATAAAGCTATCTAAATCCACTCAAGTTTTCCAAGTTTTTACTTCAAAAATGCAATCATTAACTAAAACATCAAAGGGTTTGCACCTAGCTATAGGCTTGGCCCTTCATAGCAAATTCTTGTTTCCTCATCTTTCTCTTCTTTTGCATGTTACAAGCCCAAAGACAGAGCAACTCATCTTCTAATTGCTCAGGTCCAGCATTTTCATTTACAGTTTAAGTGATAGGTGACCTTAGGACTGGAAACTGTCAAGGAAAAACCCATCAATTTTGATGTTGTATATAAGAACTATGTTTATGGGGACAAAAAATATATATTTGTGTCAACGAAACTACATATTCTTGTTCTATATTACATTAAATTTTGATACCATTTATTGCATTTTTATGTGAAATCTTTTTAATTCTAACAATATATTAATTTACTGAATATATATGTTACGTGTAAAATTGTATCTTTGTCAATTCATGATATATATATATATATAACTTAAATTTTTAGTATAAATATAATAAATCATTAACATGAATTATTGAATTATAATTAATTTATATTTAAATTGCTTAAGTAAAAATTAAATTTAGACTTGAGAGATAATTATATTTTGTCATTTAATTAGTATTTATAACTAATCTATGGACATGTACTGATAAAATAATATAAAAATAAAATAATCTATATCACAGATTGACTAGATATTTTAGGCACCACTTATAGCGAGTTGAAAACAATAGAAATAACCTCAAATGAATTAAGCTATTATTTGGATTAAGAATATTTAAATAACCTCAAACTCTTCCTCGCATATGCCGCATCGGCAATGCCTCTTCGCCAAACTCTGCTTCTCGAACTGCCACTTCGCACATTCCCTCTTCGCATAATGCCTCTTCGCATAATGTCACCTCGCCTTTCCTCTTCCCCAAAGCCTCTTCGCCAAACTCTCTTCATGAATTTCCTCTTCGCGAACTGCCACCTCAGCAATCTCACCTCGCCACTTCACCAGCTCGCATTGCCGGCTCACAAAATGCCACTTCGCATTTTGCCGGCTCGCCATACCAAGACTCTGCTAAGTTGAAACTTTTCCTGAACAACTTACACTTAACCAGCTCGCAAATGAGCTACAAATATCCAAACTTACTAATTCTTTTTGTCATTTAAAATAGACATACAGAGGCTCAACATATCAAAAATTCAAATCACAAAGGTCACTATATTGACCATGGTGACTCTCCAAATTCATCCAGACTTACTACTTTAAAATCCATCCGAACAGTCCTGAGAAAATCTACTCTCCACTGAGATATACTTATCCAAAAATTCTGAAATTTTACAGACAATAATACAACACATAAAGAAACATTTTTCATGTTTATACCTCTGGCTCATTCTGTCTCAGTCATTCCCAGAAATTCCAAATAAACAGAGACTTCCTGCAGAAACACTCAACCAGACCAGTCCTGCTCAAAGAAGCATAACTCCTCACATACACATAATTTTGTCAAGCTATTTTATAGAATTATAATTGAGACATAGATTCACAACTTTTATATTTTACAATTTATCAAATTATTTCTCTAAGAATATGCAATTAACCTCACAATTTTCCATAATCAGAAATTTCTGGATTCCTCAAAACATTCATATCTTTTATTAATTTAAATTCATCAATTACACAATAAATAAAATATAACAAAATGACAGATATTACAATCAACCATTCAGTAAAATTAGTCACATTACCTCTAATGAATCCCACACTTGATGTTGTTCAACACTCCTTCGAAAGAGGGCAGTCCACAAGAATGTGTAAAGATTTTTCCTGATCAAAGTGACAGATCGGGCAATGTTGATCAACTTGAACTCTTCTGAACAACAACACTTCTCTTGTTGGTAAGGAATTCACTGTTGTTCGCCACATTAAGTTTTTAGCTTTCATAGGGATCTTCATTCACCATATCCGCTTCCATACAGTATATCCATCCTGAGGTTGTGCCTCATTCCTCCAAGAATACAACGTCCTATAGCCCATTTTCACAGAATAAGCACCTTTTGCATCTTTAATCCAACATCACTTGTCTTCTATATTTCGAAAACTCAACGGGATACCAGCTACTAAAATTGCATCTCTTTCATTAAAAATGCTATTTATAGCATTATGATTCAATTTTTGCTCCCCTTAGATCATTAGACTCGATACCTTCAAATGCTCCAATTCATCAGGCATAACTGAAGTGAAAACCGGTTGAGAATCATATGGCAGCCAAGGATCCTTCCAAACACCGATAGATTCCCCATTCCCCACCCTCATTCTGCTTCCTAACTTTATCAAATGATGGGCTGCAAGAACACTTCTTCAAATGTAGCTTGGATTATGGGCTATCGATGCCTCTAAAAAAGAATTACGAGGATAGTACCTCGCCTTATACACCTTTGCTATTAATGAATCTTGATCAGAAAGCAATCTCCACCCTAATTTACCTAGTAATGTCATATTGAAGTCATGAACGTTACGAAAGCCAATTCCACCATTTTCCTTTGTGACACACAATCTACTCTAACTCATCTAATTGATTCCTTTTGCCCCATTTTTGTTTGACCCCCACCAAAAGGAGTTCATCATCCTTTCTAGCTCACTATACAAATCCAAAGGCAGTAAGAACACACTCATCACATAATTGGGCACTGCTTGTGCAACTGTTTTCAGTAGCACTTCCTTCCCTGCATAAGAAAGCCACCTACGGTTCCAACCCTATAATCTTTTCCATACTTTATCTTTCACAAATGCAAATATCTCCTTGTTACGACTACCAATGATAGAGGGCAGCCCTAGGTAAATCTCCTTACAATTGCTTATGCCCACTTTTACTACATTACACACCCTCTCCTTCACCTCCCAGGATACATTTGCACTAAAATTCATAGAAGACTTGTTGAAATTAATAACCTGTCCAGAAGCCTCCTCGTAGTTCTTCAATACCTTCACCATCTTTTCACTTTCCTTCATAATTGTCCTAAAGAAAAGGTAGTTATCGTCTCCAAAGTACAGATGTGTAATGGAGGGGGCACTACAAGAAACCTTACACCCATGAATATGTCCTTGTCTCTCCTCCTTATTAATGATAGCTGATAATCCTTCTCCACAAAGAAGAAATAAATAAGGAGAAAGTGGGTCTCCTTGATGAAGACCTATTTGAGGAATAATAGGTCCAATTAAATCATTTCCATGGAGGATATTGTATTGCACCGAAGTTACACACATAAGAATAAGATCCACCCATCTTCTATCAAACCCTATCCTCAACATCATATTCTCTAAAAAAACTCCACTCAATGCAGTCATAAGCTTTAGACATGTATATTTTTAGAGATACAACACCATCTTTACCTTGCCTCTTCCTTTTAAGAAAATGTATAATTTCAAAACCAATCATGACATTATATGTAATTAATCTTCCTGCAATAAAGGCACTCTGAGATTCTAAAATAATCGAAGGGAGTACTTACTTTAGCCTATTAGTCAGTACCTTGGCAACAATCTTGTACAATACATTGCAAAAAAGAAATAGGTCGAAGGTCTCCAACTACCTCTGGATTGCTCTTCTTAGGGATGAGAACAATTGTTGTACTGTTCAAGCCCTCCGGAATTGTACAGGGCTTTAAAATGTCAAGACAAGCTGATGTTACATCCTTTCCAACCAATCCTTAAAATTTTTGGTAGAATGCTGAATTCATTCCATCCAAGCTAGGGGATTTATCCTGATGTATTTGGAATACTTCCTTCACTTCATTAGTAGAAAATAGAGCTAACAACATATCATTATGCTCTGTCGACTCAAAACTTTCCATACAACCCAACACACCATCATCTTGGCCTCTTTTAGAAGTGAACAAATCTGCAAAATAACTTAATAATACTTTATCTAGCCCATTCTGCAAATTCCGCCAATTACCTTCATCATCTTTCAATTTAGAAATAAAGTTCTTCTTTCTTTATGTAGATGCCAATGTGTGAAAGTAATGAGAGTTCAAATCCCCTTCCTTCAGCCAAAATAACTTAGCTCTCTGCTTCCAGTATACTTCTTGCTAGTTCAAAAGCTCATGATACAGATTCTTCTCCTCTTGAAACTCAAGAATTGAAGACGCACCACATCAATTTTAACGTGATGCCATTCTCCTTTTACAGTTCTTAATTCGTTCTTTAAAATTACTGCCCATCCTTTCCCCCCATTTTTGCAACTCAATCCCACATAATTCAATCTTCCTTTGAATAGTTGCTATGTTATCTCCCCTCCAACTATCCTCAACCAACTTATAACAATGGCTATCTCTTAACCTCCTATTTTCAAATCCGAACCGCCTATGAGCAATATCATTCTTTTTTAAGAAAATTGGGTTAAGAAATAAAGGCATATGGTCAGAAGAAGTTACCTCTAAATTCCATACCCTTGCTTCTTGAAACACATGCATCTAATCAGTTGTAACAAGCGCCCTGTCCAAATGCTCCTCAATCTAATTTGTGTTCCCCCTACCTCACTGCCATGTAAATTCATGCCCAATCATACCCATATCCACCAATCCACAATCAAAGATAGCAGATTTGAACCCATCCATTAACCAATTAGGCGTTCTAGCTCCCCTTCTCTTTTCAATCACAGAAAGGATGTCATTAAAGTCTCTCACATAGCACCAAGGGAGATTTGAGTCTCCAACTAATCGTCTCCTCAAATCCCACGATTCCCTTCTTCGATTTTGCTCAGGCATTCCATAAAACCCTATCAATCGCCATACATTCATGCCTTCCAATTGTACCTCTATGTCTATATGATTCCTCGAGTAGCCTAAGAACTTTGTTGAATTTTTAACCTTCAAGAGCAAGGCCAGTCCACTACTGTGTCCAACCTTATCTACCACAAATAAACTCTCATACTCTAACTGGGCTCTTAACTTTTCAATTTTTTCCCAAAGGCATAAGGTTTCAATAAGAAAGATGAACTGAGGCTTTTTATTTCTAACCAAGCCCCTTTGTACCAGAATTGCTCGTGGGTTGCCCAGCCCACGACAATTCCAGCTCATTGCCCTTGGCGGGCCTGCGTTGCAGTACCCGCCACTACTCCATTTTTTGCCACCGCTAAATTATATTGGGCTATGTTTTGGATAAGCCCACTAATATCTTGTTCTATTCCACCGTCCTCTTCTGTATGTCGCAGTTTGATATCATTTATTGTTAAATCTCCCCCTATATTATCATTTATTCTCCCCTCTTCTTCTGCCACAATCCCATTTCTTTCCATTTCAAACAAATTTAATTCACTAGCACCATCAGCTCCTGAAATCTCTCCCACCTTAAGCCCAACAACTCACTTTCCTTTTCCTCTCCCATTTCCCCCGATGGCCTGAGCTTTTGACGAGGTTACCATATCACCTACCATTTGATCTTCTTCCCTATTTCTAGTGACTTCTACCGACTCCATCATCTCCGACCGCAATCATCTTTCTCCTACCTAATGTCACACCCCAACTCCAGTGGTGCGACGGTCCTAGGGCAAGGGTAAGCTTAAGGCCACCATAAACCCGTAGAACTCACAGATCACTATACTCATAAATACCAAGAATATAACATCATAAATTTCCATGTTCATACATATAATCAAGGGAAATCAATTGCATACTTCTATATCATTACATATCTTTCTCTTGTTCCTTAATGATCCAAAGAAGACATCTCTTATCAAAGAGGAACAAGAGTATCCAAAGGATAATATTCATACATCAACATTCTATTGTTCCCAAAAGCTAACTACGGAGCTGTAGAATGTACTCCAATACACATGATATCATAATATCATTAATAATTATACAAAACATCTCAAAAGAATAATTACAATGAAGCTTCTTCGAGAAAATAAATCAAGAAGCTTGATCTCCTCTGCTAGCTCCCTCACGAACTAAACTATCACCTGAAATTCACAGAAGAGGAGTGAGCCTTCAACTCAGTAAGATATGAACATATAGTAGAAAAGAGTGCATATACATAATTATATCAATGCAAAATTTAGGGGAATCATTTCTTTCAAGATCATAATCAGAATCAGGACATAGTAAGTTTA